>JAUTBV010109254.1:0-14546 GCA_032361325.1 Lepetodrilus fucensis
AATAGATATGATTGCATCAAAATGTATACAATTGCATTGTGTAGTGGAAACCTATAGCTACCCGTCTTTGTAGAAGTAAAAACAACTCTAGGAAACAAAATTAGTGTTTATAAAAAGGTAAGCTAATCTATTAATCTATATTAGTATGTGCATACAGCAGCAAATTAGCCTATTATGTCGTCATTGTTTAACTAAACGATTCTAGAATATTATATTATATTAATCTCACGTTAATCGACCATAAAATAAAATCGGTACCTAGAAATATGTATTAGAAATTCTATAACGGTAAATGATTCCGAAAAAGTGTTTTCATATTTATAGAACGGAAAGTAGGCAATTAAACTAAATGTATATTCGCCTTTGAACAACAGTACACGTCATCTATGTCAGTAAGGTATTTTCACGATTCATGGTATTATTTTTTCATAAAGCTTTCGTATTTAGTCGTATCTGGTATCGAGAGTTTCATGAAATGATGTACCCTAAAACATGAAGATATTTGCCTAAAGATATATACAGACAACTATAAACGTGGATAATCAATAAGGATTTATTTATTTATTTAATTTTGTAAAATTATTTATTTGAATTTGGAGTTTAGAGCCATTTTCTATATTTGTTTAACTTGCGCATCAAGTGTTATAGCAACTAGAGGGAGCCCGCAACTAGCGCTGATATATAGTTGCAGTGGGTTATTAGCGTCGACTGGTACTGACGGACCAATACAAGGGTGATAACTGCATTGCCAATTAATAGGGACAATGCTATCATATATTCAGTAACATGATTCATTGCAAACACCTGATCAATCACATCCTGAATGTAGCACGCAGTATAGGAACGGTCCAACGACGGGCAACGTCTTCAAGCCTACTCATAGACTCATGATAGAGACAAATGTTGAAATGGGCCAAGTTCTCATAACATAGGTGCGAGCATTTTTACTGTGATAGAAGTTTGTCTGTAAAATTGGCCCAATATGGAATTAACTCTTTACGGTTCGTGGTCGACCGTAAATGTCAGTGATATTTCTCAGGGACATTGAATTAACAATACGCCACGCGTCATACATAAATAACCATCTTCACCTTGATCAGATTACTAAGAAAACTTGCTCATTAGCAAAATATATGAAAATATTGTATTGTATTTATTTTGTTCTCAATGTTTTATGTCATATTTCCTTAATTACTAGTATTATATTATGTTTGATGGATGCTATGTGTAGGTGTTATACATGTTGTATGCATTATTCCAACGCTATTATATTTTATAAAGTATTTACGTTCTTGCATTAAAGCTCAATGTGTTTGATAAAAAGTTAAAGAAACGTACTTATGTTTGTGACTTCATAACCGTACTACCGCAGTTCATCTCTAGAGTATATACAGTTACCGATAGTGCTGTTTAAAGTTGGGTGCGGAAGAAAAATTTATGTTAAAAACAAAACAAAAACCATATTTAAAAAAAACTAAAGTATAGATAAATTGTCAAGACAAACGTGAATTCTTGTCAGAAAGTTACTTTACTTATAACAAAGAAATAAAACCTGTCATATATATTACACTTGCTCACTGGCTTGTTTAACAGGCATCAGAATTTCGATACTTGATATGGTAATTTGTGGTTAAATTTAGAGCAAACCAGAGTTCCGTGTGAGCAAGTTTCTGGAACGGCCATGATAACGCCGACATCGCAAACAGCCAGAACTGCGTTTCACGAAATGGTCGTACCGGTAGTCCTGGCGCAAATCAGAGGTTACGTCACTTCCTGCTATAGTAAAAGCATGGTGTATCTTCTGATTTACGCCCCGACTACAGTACGACATTTACGTGAAACGCAGGCATAAAGGTGCACGGTTTATGTGTGTAAGTTCGTGCCCATTTTCATCAGCAGTGATCTGTGCTCGGAAAACGCAGCGAGACCCGCTCGGGTTCTCGCGTTAGGTCTGAACGCACCTTTATACCACACGCAATAGACGTCGGAGAAGTCATGCTATCTGTGAGAAAACTTAAAGAACATGAGAGATAAATCATAATGTAATTACGTTTCCCAATAAGGACCCCTATTACACTGACAGATGCGTTTAGTGCTGTGAACATATCATTTGGTGGTATAGTGTTTTTTTAGGTTAATGACGTTTGACATAGAACACGTCACGTGATTGGATATGTGTGTATCTGCTCTTACTGATTTGATAGGATGTTGGTGGATTCATGACGTTCTATATACCTTCAATTTACATTTAAACCTTATTTCTATTACTTCCCAGCTGCTCTGTATGCGTAATTGCAGAAATGCATTTAATAAAATTGCAGAAAAATAAACATGAATTCAGATGTTATCAAAATAGAATGAGATTGAACAAATCGTAATAAAAATACAAATTTCGGAAAATGACAAACAAGAAATGACAAAAATGTTTTATTTTCGTTAGGTTACTGAGGTCATTGTGACATTGGACATTCGTGAATATTCAATTACAGAGATGCAACTCTCCTGGACGCGTCTACTTAGGACATGGCGTACTATGTTAACTTCGAATTAACTGGAAAGGTTCTGCTCTCGAGGTCTGTCTCAATGGCTAATCTTATAAATCCACATTTAAGACGTACTCACAGACCGACTATTTGAGGTAATGTCTAGTTCCGGTGTATTTCTGTGTCACTGACTAAACTCTACTGCAATTTCAGGTGAATAACTCGTAGATGGTCTGTTGTATGAATAACCTCTTCTATTCGTGGTTTGGACAACGAGTAGCCTACTTCAGACTACCTGTGTTATAAACTTTTAGATACAGTATTCATATTTCAAATATCCGAGGTACCCACAAACCATCCATTTTATAATGAGCATACGAGGCACTATAATGGGTATACATGTATTATTATGTTGTATATGACTAAACTTCTATATCCGTGCGTTAGACACTCCATTATTATACCCCAAATCATCTGATGAATTGCTAAAATTGTATCCATCTTCCAGATACCCTGGGCCGGTATTCATAAACTTGCTATATATTGATCATCAAAAACTGACTTAAGCCCCGTTACGAGTTGAAACTGGCCGATATGAAAATATACCTTTTAATGAAAGATTGTGTTTTAATTGCCTTGATACCGTAGAAGATGAAATACATGTGTTGTTGGAATGCACTTTATACTGTGATATACGTGAGAATATTTTTACAATCTACAAACAGCCTACCTTTAATGTTTGATCTCGAACCGAATTATTTATGAGTTTACTCTCAGATCTGGATCTTACCTTCAATATTGCCAAAGCCTGCCAAAATATTTTAATCAAACACCGGTATGTACTGTATAATAAATAGTGTGTGTACATTGTTGTGTATATTTGTATATATTTTTTAAGAATGTGTATTTTATACATACTATACAATTGAAAACTATAGTTTATACAATTTTTAATTGATTTTATATATTGTCTTGATTTGTCTCTCATAAATCGCTGAGCGATTGGTTATAGGTATGAATTTATTTATGTTTTATGTCATTTATGTACTGCTATGTCTACCTATGAGCGAGACGTTAATACACTTTCTGTCTGTCCCTGGTATACCCTATGTTTGTTGCTGTATGTTGTTGCTGTATTTTGTTGCTGTATTTTTGTTGCTGTATGGCTAAGCTGCTGTGTACATGTTTCAGACACGCAGGACCAGCCCATACCGTGTGTAGTGGCCTGGGATGACATACTGTGCTGGGACGAGACTCCACCGGGAACCTTGGCTACGCAGATCTGTCCAGACTATGTCAATAAATTCAACAAAAATGGTAAGCATTACTACAAAACCTTTGTTACATTGATATCCAGGCTATTGTATATGCTATGTTTGCGTGATTCCTTTACGGGTGATTGAGATATATTGTAACATTGATGATGGCGGTTTGAGTTTAAAATGTTAAACATATGTTTTTACCGAAAATGGGTAAAAACAATAAGGCTTAAAAGACCCACTCCTTATAACATACAAAGTATATTATTAAATAGCATGTGCACACACATATAGAGAAGTTGGGAAATAACATGTGATGGACAATTCAAAAGATGGCGGTCTCGGCATATTGTTAGCATTGTGTTAAGAGTCCAGGCTTTGCAACTCTGCCATATAGTCTTTGATTTATAATCGTGATTTATGAAACCTCAATACAGGGTTAATATAACTAACAATACCGCATAATATATTAACTTCACAAACCCCTTGTTCTTGACTTTGGTGCGTTATTACCCGTATTATATTATTTCTTTTTTTTTTCAATGCTGATTGCAATATATGTCACTATCCATTCATCACCACAGAAGTGCATAGTCCCCGTGGCGATGTCCTTTTAATTCAACAGTTTCCGGGTCACAAATGAATCAATTAGTTTACCTGCTGTTACTATAGTGAGGGTAATGGGAAGAACAATGCAAATCGTCATTTGAGACCTTGACCCGTAGATGTCTGAAGCACGACGATTCGCAATGAAGTCTCAACTCCTTTGGGATTATACAATTGCAGTGTCTAATTCCAGAGCAAATTGCTTGCTCTCATTGAATTACCAGCAAACCATACGGGTTATTAGACAAGAATATTGATGACAATGTTCAAATAATACATATATATTTACCGTGACGAGTGGCATTTAGCAGCTGTTTACCGCATTAGTTGAATCATAAATACTACGAATTCAGCTATAAGGGCTTCAAAAATCAAGGATACGATGTATGTGTACGTTTAATGCGTAAAAATTAAGTTCGAGCGACTGTTAAGTATTTTACAGTAATCATAGTTTGTCCTCGCTATTGTCTATTTGCATCCTTTCATTTTAACATTCATGAATAAAGCGACGAGTTTAGTATTTGAGGACATCTTGAGTATTGTCTGCTAAATATCAGGTGGTCATGCAAGGCCTTGAGGGTTTACAACCGACTCTAATACCACCACCTTCAAGCCATTTATAGAATGTCTGGCAGGATATTCATGATCGCCACTCTCAATTAAGAGAGGAAAACTCTTAGTTTAGCACGTAGGTCAGATTAGCTAGCCCTGCTTTCAGTTATGCCAACAATAAAACGAAAATAAACATGTATGACATTTCGAAATAACTAAATATATGTGTGTACAGCAAACTATACCAGCAAAATCTACTTTCATCCTCTAAAACAATGGATAGTCTAGACAGGTTCCTATTAGTTTTTCCATACAGAAAACTAATCTGAATCACACTTGGAAAGTCTGTTATTGCAAGGCTTACAGTCTCAAAGCACATATGTTCACTAGTCCCGGTTTTGGTTTCCCCATCGGTATGCTTGTGCTGGATACGTCATCGATGATATTGTACCTTCGTGCTGGACCCGTTTTGGATGTCCCTGTCATTCGAGAAGATAAAGTGTCAGACGAATACCCAATAATTCTTTAATAGTCCTGTTATTATACTCGAAACTTTAAAATATTGTCGTGGGCTCAATTTACTGAAAACTGATAGTGCTACAGAATGTCAAAGAAATGTATATTGGTCTAGCAGACACATTAATATGTTAATGTCATATTTAGAGTTTTTAAATGTGGAAAGTGAAGTTTCAGCTAAAATGGGAATGTACTGCATGCACTATGTTGATAATGTCCCCAGTTTCAAGACGTAAATGCGTGCATTTGCTGTTAGTAACCAACGAAAGATAGTATTATAAGTTACTACATTTTGTATGGTTTTATGATTCATATATTAGATTGACATGGCAATAAGCTAAATGCGATGTCATTATGTCTATCGGTGTTATTAAATAAAACTAGATACATGTCTTAAAATAATATGCATGTATTCATCCATGTTCGTATTAAATATGGACGATATCATTCGAAATTCCTGTCATAGTACTTTGGTAATTAGAGTAATGAAGGTAATTAAGTGCACGTCCATACATAATGACCAAACCTGAGATCGAATTATTGGGTATTGTTTCACGAAACTCTCGTATCTAGTTGGATATCATAGCGTTCTTGTAGCGATCTCGTATACATTGGGATCGTGAACTTGTGAGTGCTAGTCTTAGTGGATAAGAGACTGCTAAGAGAAACAGTACCGATGCTTACACAATGTGTACAGGGTTTATGCACGATGCTGCCCTCAGTCATAGTATGTCTCAGACAGTCACTGATTCCTTTCTATTAATTCCACCACTGGGAACAGACGTCATTATGAGTCCAATTATTAACCCACTGAACCAATGCCTACAAGCATTGCTTGAACACACTAATATGTCATTGACGGGGGATATGTTTGATATTAAATGTAAATTATTTCAACAGCAAAATATAACTACTGAAAATGCATTTCTTACCATCATAGATGACATAGTAATTAGGCATATTTACACATATTCTTGAATAGTAACAATGTATTGTTCAGTGATTAAAATGATTGAATTATGTAATACACCTGTGTCTGTAAAGTGTTTATAGTATAGAAAATATGTATCGATAAATCTTCACAAACGTATTTATCCGTATATTTCCGTTAACATTTGAACAAATACTTCATGTACAGATTAATCAAAACACATCTGTCCAAATTTGTTCCAGCGTCTAAAATCTCAAACGTTTATGTTGAATTGAATGCAAAATGATTAGACAATTTGCAAACCATCCATTAATTACCAAAAATGCCTATTTCGCATTGGATTTATTGTGTGTAATCCATATGACCGTTGCTGATAATGAGCTCCTTGAATTATATCTAACGAGGAATTGTAATTCTCTGTCCACTCTGTGTGTGTGCCTCCTATCTGGTCCTTCCAAACACACAAACGTATAGGACATACAGACACATCCATATTCGTCCTCTCTTAAACACATGCATACCCCCTCCCCCCGATACAAGTAAGTATACAGTCCACCTCATAGATCTTTGTTCTTGTCGTCTGGAAAGGTCGGAGTGTGGTATCAGGGCTAAGCCAATATGCGTCTTGATTCCATCGACGAGAAACATTTATGGAAAATTCAATTCCCCGAGCCTCTTGGTCTCGACTTACAATGAGCTTCCTCTAAAGTGCTCCACCTCTACTCCCCACCAGTGCATCAATCATCTAAATTATTGCGGATAAAATTATACTCTGAAAAAAAGTGGCACCGATGCACAAGTTTATGAGAAAATGTCATCTGGCGAAGGGAGTGTTTATGAAGAATGCTTTCCATGCGTTTTTTTTCTGATCTTTCTGTTGAGTGACCTAGCTAGCCTTCAGATTCAATTTGCACTGGATCTAATACAACATGTAGTTCATCTATCATGTCTCTTAGTTGTTTACTCAAGCTAAAGATACGTCGCAATGGTTCTGCTGCCATGTAAGTCAAAGGAGGAAGACGCCATACTGCTGCAATGTCATCGAGAGCTGCCTCAAATTAATAACATACTATCGTCTCTTCGTCTATGACTTAGTAAACTTCTCTTTATCTATGACTTAGTAACTTCTCTTCGTATATGTTATGTCATACGGTCTTCACATTAGTAATGACATATCACATCCAGTTCACAAAAATGCATGTCATACCAATAAATTATTCACCTTAACTTCAGATATGTCATACTATATTCAGTTTATGTTTATGTTATTCACATAAGTGGATACACAAACTTATGCCAGATTAGTTCAAATTAATGTTACATACAAGTAATGTATATACTGTATCTATAATATCACATTCAGTTTATGTAACTCATACTACACTGAAACCTCATGGATGACATACTACCTTCACTTCATTAATGACACAATTAAACTTCTTTTCCGACCGGTTCCGTGCCACGATCCTTAACGTTTACGTGATATTTTGCAGGGGTCCAGATCCACGAAACTATCTTATCTTTACAATCGATTGTAAATCTATCCTAAGATGAGAGTGTCGGTTACCACCAGCAGCATAAGCTAGGTTTACAATGTGGATCGGGGCCCTCTACTGTGAGTTCCTATGAGACATCGACTAATAATAGCTAAAGAGTGCCTGCTTTTTATGACAAATTAGATATTCCATTATATTTACACTTGCTCTGCGTGCCAAGGGTTTGACAGCTACAAGACTGTTTGTATTGGAAGCACTTCGCATTGAAGAGTGCATGTCTAATTAGCTGTGCACAATAACCCCGTTTGTTAATGTTCTTGGTGAATTCTAAGATAGGAAAGAAACGTCTAGAGCAAACTTGAACAGGTGGGCTGATCGTGTAGGTGTATCTGCTGTGGTAGGGGGGTGTTTATTTTATGGACGTATTAAGTTGGTGCTCTTTAACACTGAGAGGGAAATGAAAACAAGGTGGCACCTCTTGGGAGATGCTTGGGAGCTAACTGACGTATACGTGTAGGCTTGTTTAGTTTGATCTCATCGAGTCATCAGCAGTAGTAGTAGCAGTAGTAGTAGTAGTAGTAGTGGTAGTAGTAGTAGTGGTAGTAGTAGTAGTAGTAGTGGTAGTAGTAGTAGTAGTAGTAGTAGTAGCAGCAACAGTAGTAGTAGTGCTAGTAGTAGTAGTAGTAGTAGTGGTAGTAGTAGTAGTAGTGGTAGTAGTAGTAGTAGTAGCAGTAGTAGTAGTGCTAGTAGTAGTAGTAGTAGTAGTAGTGATAGTAGTAGTAGTAGTAGTAGTAGCAGCAGTAGTAGTAGTAGTAGTACTAGTAGTAGTAGTAGTAGTAGTAGTAGTAGAAGCAGTAGTAGTAGTAGTAGTAGGGTGCTAGCGCAATGGTAAGACGTTGGACCGGAGCCAAAGGCCCTGGGTACAAATCGAGTCCCGGGAGCCCTGCATCAAGGTTATAGAACGTTACATTTCTGACTAGACGCGATCATGATAGGATGCGACGTCTGTCGACTGGCAATACAGTTATCACCCTTGGTATGTCAGTACCAGCTGGTCCTCAAGGGTTTCCTCCAATCCTAAGCTGACAAGCCATGATATAAGTGAAATAATCTTGAACTGTATGTGGCTTGTATAGTACCCCAATCATGCAGTATCGTTTGTCTTTTACTCTTTTAGTATGCCCAACAAAATAAACATCAACTACTTTCTAGAAATACTTTCAACTAAAATTCGGAACTCGGCTTCGGGTATCGTGTGCCATGTTTCTTCCAATGCGTCTACAAGTTCTTGAAGAGTACCTGGCATCCTCAAAACCGCCGCCATTACGACTACACTTTACCTCCGTGACGTAGTCATAATGGCCAGGGTTTCGAAGATGAGTAGGCCTACCTAGAAGCTGAATAGTTAGTTAAAATAACATAAGCATACATGTACATGGCCTAAAAGGATGCTGGCTCTTAATTAAGTGTAGAGTATGGCATAGTTGCTGTGGGATTTATTTTAACAAAGCGTGGGCAGGAATGTATTTGAGTCTTCCCAACATACTTGTAGGACCCCATCCTCGAAACCCCGGCCATAATTAGGACTTCACATAACCTCCGGAGGGTAAATGTAGTCTTAAACATAGATTTCAATCCAATAACTTTGTCCATGCATGCCGTAAATATGGCTCCAGTAAGTATCACGGACGCCAATAAGCATTGTATGAAAAACGTACGCCAATATGTAAAAGTCAGACAAGGCATTGTACGATCTAAGTATATTAGCGCCTCTTCGGAATATATTCCTTACATAATGGCCGGGTGTTGGAGGGTGGTATGACAGTATAGTGTACAGAAAGGTTCTGATGGAGTCATTGACCTCGTCTGCTGTTATGTGTGCATGAGCTTTACTTGCAATACTAGCTGGAGAATGATCCTCCTCAGAGAGTCATGTACTATTCTATTCACAGCATGTGTAATTCCCACGGCTGTTCATTAACACATCACCAAAGTATCCATTAGATATACCATAGAACACATATATAACAGAACACCATCACGTGAAACAAGACAAGATTTATTTCAAAATTGCAAGCTCCGTGACCCAGAGTACATACGGACTTTAACACATTTTCTTTCAAACTTTTTTTTTAACATTGCCACATTTCTTTTATGGACGATTGACAGATATTTGAGCACAGGAAGAGTTTTTTCTTGTCTTGTCGTGTCTTGTCTTGTCTTGTCTTGTCATAACGTGAAACGGACAATTAGTATACACGGGTTCATATTTACATGACATATATGTTACAGTTCGTGCAACCGAACGCTGTTGCCTTATTTACACCATATGCGAAAACGCACCAGCCATGATGTTTTCTTAAGAATTGGTGTTTGTTGCTTCAGTATATTGCTAAATAGGTTGATATATACAATTTGCCGTGGTGTGAAATAGCTCGAATTTTCTTGGTCGTGCCTAGAATTCCTTTCCGTTATGTCATGATGTTAGTTTCGTGTTTGCTTACTAGTTAGCCTTGCCTTTGGTAGACTGTTTTTTGTTTGTTATGTTTTTTAATGTTTTATTTGTTTGTCTGGCGTTCTTAAGAAGTCGCTGGCCTTACGACCGTATACGTGATGATAATGTGAACATTTATATTGCCCAAATCCACGCGCGAAAACATGCTCATGGCGATACATGTCGGCTAGCATCCTCGAAACACCGGCCATTTATGACTACATTTAACCTCCGTCAAATATTTGAGGGAGGTTAAGCGTAGTCATAATGGTCAATGAGGTAATTTAACCAATTCGTTGTCTTTAGTTTTGTCTTTGCCTGAAATTCTTGTAATGTGCTAATTGTAACAAATTAAGTAGACATTACAAATTAAAGCAGTTCTACAGAACAATATCAATTATACATATCCACTTTGGAATTTACCAATGAAGTTCGCAATAGTATTATCTTGTTGTGAAACCGTTCATATATGTTTTATAAACTATCCATATCATTGTTGGTTGCCACGTGTACTGAACAAAATGATCATATTTTGGCATACGATGTGATCGAAATTATACTACACAGACTGTGCGAATTGCAGTCAGTATGTTGTTTATGTCGTTCATGAAGCCAACTATATATATAGCTAGTCAATTACTTGTTGTCGACATTTTGTCTTCATCCGCAAATGATTTGAAGTGTCAATTTTCCTTTTCAATTATATCGGTCAATCTTACTGTGATTTAATCAAGTCTATTATATATTTCTCGTCTGAATACACGTAGACGCAAAACCTACACAATGACGTGAATACGCATATGTATGTATTCCTTTGTATGGTGCTCTAAATTGAGTATCGCCAGAGTATCGCCAGCTTCAAACGACGACGTAGACGCAATGTGTTACGTCGATATTTATAAGGGTCTAATACAGCCACACACAAAAACAATGCGATGTGTCGTTTTCTTAATTACCTTATTCTGAAGTTGTGATGGCCACTTTAGACCACCATACATTTTAGCGCTGGTGTTATTAAAAGTATACTGTTTCGCATTACGTCGACGTCATCTAAATGATTGTGTTTACGCCGCTATGGTTAATGTTATCTATTTCATTATGACCTACCTTCATATTAGTTATATGCCGGTATAGTCTGGTGTATGTAATATAATCTTACCTCACGAAAACCTGATATCCTTTTTGGCTACTGTGCTATTAATTAACTTTTCTTACTTTATTGATATACCAAGACTTGTCCATCAGCGTCGATAAAATGTTGATGTTTTTATTTTTTTTATTTTTTATTCTTTGTGTGTTTGTGTGTTTGTTTTTGTTTTTGTTGTAATTGTTTTTTTAATATTTGCATACGTTGAATGTTTGTTCTTTTATCTTGTTATTTTATTTTGTTGTGATAATTGTTGTGTTTTTTGTCGTATTATTTTAACATGTTTTTGTTTGATTACTTTGTTTTAGCTGTTATTTATTCTGCTGTACTTCTGATATGTGTGTGTTATTTCGGGGAGAGGTGGAGTAATAGTGGGTGTGGGTGAAGGTCCGGTTATTGTCCGGTCATAAAGACGTGTTGCACATTTTTACGTCACGTATTTATGCTATATTTTCAGAACTGGCCACCCGATATTGTGACACGAATGGCTCATGGTATATCCCGCCCGACTACAACACTTCCTGGACTAACTTCAGTCTGTGTGGCAAACCACTCATTGATCTCAGATACCACACCGTACGTTCCCACCTCAAGTATACAGTGTGGTCTTCTCTTGCATTGTAGTATATAGGATCCAGTGATGGTCTACGGTATTCCTGAAAATAAATTGCCCAAATTCAATGTTGATAACATGTCGTACAGTGGTTACCCGTAACAGTCACATTAGTTGATGTACTGAATGGAGAAACAAATAAAAACATATTTTAAAATATACATGTATATATTTTTAAAATATTCCAATTTGTCCTACTCAAATAGTCGTATACCGTATACGCGTAAATATTCATGAAATATTTATTTTCGTGATATTCTATGGTATTTCTCATATTTGCCATATTAATAATAGGTCTACTATATTTAGTATTGGATAGTTGAATTAATGCCAACAGCAACGCCTTTTACATAGATTAATGTCAATAAGATATTCCAATGAAAGCATTAAAGTAAACGAATTATAGGGAGAACAAAACATATATGGACATGTATATAAAATGAGTCAATCTTCCAGATGAAAGAAGGTAGTATATGGTAATATTCTTGATATATTTCAGGATATAGCCAATAAACTACGTCTCCTGTATACTGTTGGATACAGTGTGTCTCTGTCAGCGCTGATCGTTGCAGTCATCATTATGCTGTGTTGCAGGTATGTCATCATTATGCTGTGTTGCAGGTATGTCATCATTACCAGAATGTAATGTACGTACATGTCTGTGCATGAATTCACCACAAACCTGTGTGCCTGTGCTTAGTTGAAGACACTGGCCATGCTAATATGTGTTATCATTAGCAGAATCGATGTTATCGTCCCTATAATCCGTGCCTAGCATAAACCATTGTCTGTATATTAAAATATCTGTGCCTATGCCTCGGAGAAACCTTTGTACATAGTTATGTCCCTTCTTATGTCTATCCATAGAAAACACCATTGTCCATATGTATGTAATTGCTTATGCCTATGTCTATCAGAAACCTTTGACTGTATATATGTCTCTTCTTATGTTTGTGTCTAGTAGAAACCTACAGTACAGTACAAAATCATGTTCCTAAACACTTTCCACGTATTTTACGAGTTTGGTAGCCACCTTGTTCATGTTTATTGTTCATGTTAATGTCTTCATGATTGAGCCTAGCAGAAGCACTGTCAATTAACAGAAACTGTTGTCCATGTTTATGTGTCTGCTTATAGCAGAACCCCTGTTAATATTGACATCAGATTCTCTGCTTAACAGACACTCATAACCATGATTATGTATCTGCTTTTTTAAAAGTATGTGCATATTAGAAACCCTGTCGTGTTCTTATGTAATGCTTTGCCTAGCAGAAACACCTTTCTTTCTATATATGTGCTTATCATGATCAGCAAATTCGTGTCCTTGTTTATGCCTGTGCTTATTAAAACAATGCCCTTATTTGAAGGTCTGCGTATAGAAGAAACGTATGTCTCTCCTTAGCAGCAAACCCATTGTCCCTGTTTATAAGTATGTGTGTGCTTGTCAGAAACACTGTATTGTACATGTCGTTGTTCATCAGGAGACTAAAGAGCAAAAGCAACACTCTTCACATCAACCTATTTATCGCCTTCATCCTGAGGGCCGCTGTCTCCTTCCTCAAAGATCTGCTGTTTAAAGGCGTGGGTCTAGACATGGATGTCAAACAGATACAAGATGGAACATACGAGTTCCTGGAAGGAACAGTGAGTACACGGATATGCTCGAGTGGCTTTAATTTCCAGATAATTTATAATCAATCAAATACGTATATACAATCAATAATATATATCGAGCCACACTCTAAAACTCAGGCATATGCCTCATTACTATCTACCACGCAGCGTATGAGAGAGCAGTCAGAGTTTGTGTGTTGAGGATGGAATTCAACCTAAGATATGTATGTGTATGCATTGCAGGCATATTGTTTAGCACAATATCATCGTTATAATTAGTCCAGATTTGGAATTACTGCATGTGATTAAACCCACCGCCAAATATTGTTTTCAATATTTGAATTATAGGATTAATTGTGTAAATTGAGTTAATTTGTATTGCCTTTCGATTTCAGCACTGGCAGTGCAAGCTTCTGTTCTGTATCTTCAACTACGCGATCACCGCCAGTATTATCTGGATCTTCATTGAAGGACTGTATCTCCATATGCTTATATATAGGACACTGAGTACAGAGAGTAATGGAGTGACGTTCTACATAGTGCTGGGCTGGCGTACGTTACCTTTATTATATATCTGTAATGATTCTATTATAGCAGATGTTACATTCTTATATCTGATCATCCTCGAAACACAAACCATTATGCCTACTTAGCACCAATCATTTTGACGGATGTTAAAGTAAGAATAATGGTTTTGTGTTTCGAGGATGAGATGTGACATGCAGTGTGTTTTTACTGCACACATGTTCTGGTGTTGGTATCCTGGTGCCCGTTGCACGACGCTCTTGTAGGCTACAACTATTGTAACGTCAACGCTTTCTATTGTGGCGGGAGC
>JAUTBV010109265.1:0-14544 GCA_032361325.1 Lepetodrilus fucensis
CGTCATTATTAGGAACCTCCCTGTACCCGGAAGTCAGTTTCACAATGAGGCTCCCGCCATTACTTTCCAGCCCTATTAGGTTCCTCCATGAGATGTTACGTTGACGTCAACGTTGCTTCACTGTACTGTCGTGTATGACGCAGATGTTTTGAAAAATAACCATCGATCTACTGATATGATTTCGTCGCAAATGGGTGAAAGATTTCCGCAGCGACGTTAAACTCTACATTCACCACATCACTGATATGATTAACACTGTCTAGAGATTTAACTGATTCCTGAGATTTAACTGAACAAAAGTTCTATTGTAGGATCTACGAATGTACGTATTGCAGATCACAGGACTGAATAATGATGCCATACTTCAGTATAGGTCTATATGATATTTAATATTTTATGTGTGTGCATTATTAATTAAAGATTACTAATTACAAATAAAGAATCTTGAAAGCGGCTCTAAACCCCAATATATTTTTACAAAATCCACATTGAAATTACACACTAAAGAAATATTATGTGCAGTATTTGATTACATATTTCAAAGCGAATAATTATAATAATTAGTCACCAAAATGGTAAAATACGACATACTAGCCATTGCACATAATACGCACATTATTATAATAGTTATACAATGGAAACAAAGTTTATTTTACATAGATCATTCAATATCCTATTAATATATTTCTCAAGTTATCAGTTATGAAATATTACTATAAGAAGCTACGCACACGTGCTGCAATGACACCATTCTATGCAGAGGTAAGAGCTCAGATAGGTAACTTTCGGATAGATATTAGGCACTACGTGTATACAAATACATCATTATCATAGTGTAGACCACAGAGGACATGCTGTGGAATAGATGGAGGATATCCTACGGCCATGGATGATTAGATATTCACAGGATTTGTGATTTGTTTGGATGGTATTAGAATCCAAGTTGACAGGAATAATAATAACCCCCACACTATTAAAGTGCCCATGCTAGGACTTCGACAATCAGCTAAATGATGAGACTGGACATGGAACTCCTCGGGTGTTTTCACGCTCGGCAGGTGCCCGGTCAACTTCACATGGCGTCTTAATGTAATTATTGTTCCAAACTCTCGTCTTTGACCCACGTTTGTGTTGAGATCTCCAGAGGCCGACATTTCCGCTCTTCCGGACAACACAAACATCTCCGACGGACGTCCGTTGTCGGACATGACCACGTTACTCTGGCGACGAAACAGAAGCTTGCTTGTCAGTTTGAGAATCGCCACTTACTCTTGTGAGATTAATGAAATAATTAAATAATAGTTATATCGATTCGTGAGCATAATTTGCTAGGTAGTGTCATGTGTATCTATTTTATTAGACAGCAATACATACCGTTGGTAAATGTCGTATAACGCTTGTTTGATACTTATAAATATATATTTGATGAACTATGTAAGTATCAGTAGGCTTATTATCTTGAATATAAAAAATAGATCAGATTATCGCCCCAAAATACTTGATTTTAACAGCCTTGCCTTGACAAGTATAACATTGCAGTACAGATATAGTTCGCCATATAATATTTATTCTTTAAAGAAGTCTAAACCTTTTATTTTCACGACCACTGACATTACAAAGTCAGTATTATCATACCGAGTTCAATTCCTATGCAAATATTTACGAGTACATAACCCAGATATACTATGTTCTAATGTAAAAATAATAAATTCAAATTATTATCTAAAGAGGAAGGTTGACAAGAGTTCACCCTGTCTGACACGAGTTTTACTTGACAACACGTCTGATGCTGGGGCGCTCGTGTCACGTTCCACTCTTATAACCAGTCTATATATTGGCTTTCACTTCTGTTCACTTTCCTATTATATTCCATAGGAAACTGCCTGACTTCAGTGCCCGCCGTTGACGGTAAACCGGGTCAATCGCGTTTCATTGGCCAACACGGACAATTACAAGGCAACCCTATAATTCACATCGACCGATAAAACGGGTACCTTAATCATGTCAGTTTAATGCTGGATTAATTGCAAGGAACCGTCTGCACAACTATCACACTAAAAACGCGAGAGAAAGAACCCGATGTTGGCTGTTAATTCTAGCTGGGTTAATCCCGATGTACGCAGGGTGGACAGATTTCATCTGGTAGTAATGACCCTGCTAATGACAGTGACTGACAGTATTAGCACCCCACGATATCGCGATCTCTGCTCAATCTCTGCTCGATCTGTTGTTGATCTCTTGTTGATCTCTTGTCGATCTCTGGTCGATTTATTAAGATAAGATACATATCGTGAGCATAAACCAAGAAATGATCATGAATTTACACAGCAAGAATATTAAACAATCCGTTAGATATAGTTGTAATATTTTAAATAGAAACACGGGCTCTATTTAAATACTACTATAGTACATGGTTTAGATATATGGCCGAAAACTCGGATGGTAATTTACAAATCTGTATTCCACTCAGCCGTTGAGTTTTAATTGCTACAAAAACAACAAGTTAGATTGTCAACACCATCAGTATACTAGTACATGTACATAATACGATTGACAACATAATAAAATATATACATGATATAGCCTATGTTGACAATAAGTTCATACTGCCAACAGGAGGCCTGTAGCAGCATAACTATATAACTGGATTGCATTTGTTTTCCATATAACCAAGACCGTATCACAAAGAGAAAGAATATACATGTATAAGGGGCCGTATTCAAAGTTGGGCTTTGGTTTGAAGATTGACTTGTCATCTAAAATAACATTATTGCTATTTAAGTCTCTGGTTTTGACCTATGCAGTATTCAATGGGCATATTATACGCGGCATAATACAGTTTCTTCCTACGACCATTTATTTTGTAAATAGCTTTTTCAGGTGACTTAAATCAACTTCAAAATCTTGAATTCCAACATTGAATACGACCCCAGTAAACTATTCTTATAGAAGATTACTATAACACACGTGCTTCAGTAGTTACCAAAGAGTGACTGGAATGGGTCAGATATACAGGTATATATTTTCTCCATGGGATACGGGCAGGTAATTATATGTTAATTCATTCCTGTGATGTCTACTCGTGTTGCGAACGTAGATGTCAATACCTCTAGGACCAGCACTTCATCTTGACCAGAAATACAACACCAACTATAGGGAGGCTCTCAAAACACAATGTTCACATTTCAGGTGATCTATTTCTTTACAGTTGACAAGCTGAAAACTTATGTTCACCAAAGCACAGTAATCATGAGTCACGTGATCCACCCAGCAGTACTTATAGCTGTCAACTTTATTGTTCTTGTCAAGTGTTCAACTGTTTAATACCTGTGAGGATGTCTCATATAGTATACAGTATATCTGCTGTAAAACTTATGTTCACCAAACACAGCGATCATGAGTCACGTGATCCATCCAGTGGTCAGATCACGTAATCTTCATATGCTTGTTATTCTTATAATTACAATTTCAATACTTGCGATAAATTAGAAATAATATTTTCCCCATAAATATTGTATTAGGATATTGAGAGAATAGGCAAGGGTGTGTACGTCTATTCCAGTGGTGTTGCTCCACCCTCCACACTCTCTAACAACCCTGACAAAGAAAGCCATGCCCTGACCAGCCTCCACCCCAGAACAATAGTAGTCTACACAGACAACGTTATCTTGAACTACCCTACATCTTCAAGTACCTGTCTAAATCTGACAAGTTCACAGAGGCATGTGGGTACTCGTATATGCTAAATAGATTTGTGACGTAGAAATCAAAACACCAACACCGAACATTATATAGTGGAAATGTTAAAAACACTGCTAAAGCGCCATTTCCCATGCTGGAGATGGTACATAACACGAATCTACGGGGGTTTGGGTCCGTTTTCACGAAAACTTAAAGCAAACTAGCCTCAAACTCCTGTATAATTTATCAATTGAAAAAAAAACCAGGGTCTCTATTTAAAAGAATCCTACTATAGTTGATATGATCGCGAACTTTATGAAAGAGTGCCCGGATGAACTAAATCCGATGACGTATCAGCATTAGTTAGTAACAACTGTATAGACATACGCTAGTTAACTTCCAGAAATGTTATAAGTGGCATTAGTCGGTCAGCGTGTTCAATGCAGTTGTAGCTACTAGTGTGGCTAGTGGGGCTGGTGGTCAGCAGAGATGAGTTGACCCACCGTGGCTAGTGCCCACTCACTTCTGTCTGTTTACAGCAAACTGTTTGAGGTAATGACCGCAACACCTTATAACAAATTCCACAAACAAGCAAACCTCGTACAATGTTAATACAATGCTCTACTGCGACATTCCGTATGTACAGGCGGTATGTCGCACTCTGACGCTACTGGTTACAGTATCATAGTCTTCTCAGCGTCTTCCACCGCATATCTTCAGCGGCATTGGCGGAAGTAGTAGTGTGCATTCTCAGACAAAGTTATATGTCTGTGTTCATACCGTAGACTCGATATTCTGGTGCCCATTGTCGTGCACAGGGTTAGCGGCATGTTGAGGAAATGGTGTGCATTCTCAGACAATACGAAATGTATGCGTTCATACCGTCAAATATGTAGTAATGTTGTAATATAAATATGATTAGCTCAGTAGCCTAGTAATGAAGAAACTGGGAACATAGATCTACAAAGCCTGTGTGTTAAGAATATAGTGTTGTCAAAACAACAATTATTGAAGGAAACAATAACTTCTGCTCCTCAAATTATTGTTTTATGACGTTATCATACTATTTATATCCCCCTTGGGGGATTGACACACGTCTTAACCCCTGTTCTCTCAATACATGCGTCCTTAACCCTTGTCCTATCAATACGTTCCCGAGATAATTAGACCCTTAAAGTGGCGTTACGTACAATGCACTCCGGCATCTGCGCTCATAAAGACATAACATTAAAGTAATTCTTCGCTGAACTCTCAGCTTTTTTTAAAGGTATAAACGTGTCGTAATCTGAGCCTTTAATGACCCCCTGGAGTACCAAGACTAGCCTAATGGCAGAGTTATCACCCTTGATTGGAGCGACACGTCGTGGGAATACGTCAAGTGCCAGACAGCGTGCACATTGGATCTGAACTCGGAATTATAGCGTGCCAATACACGTGTACTGTTCGGTGTCCACCCACGTATATTCAATAGACTAATAACAAAGAAACAAAATGCTAGTTCATGCTATATATAAAAGTGTTCAAAATATTGTTATTATTATTATTTTGTTTGGAATTCCAGCTAGAAAGGGTTTAGTCGCTATATAAATTATTTCTCAAAATATTGATAGAGCTGCAAAACCAATATATATTAAATATAGTTCATAACTAAGCTATATTGCGTGATGAAGACGGCAGCCAGGTCTGTCCACTGACCACTGTCCAGTATTTGTACTGTGAATTTACGTGTCCGGCCAAGGTATTGATACCGCGCTGACCACCACACTGACCTTGGCACCCCATCCAAAGGTGGGCCCACATACCGCGAGAGCTCGAGCCTGTCTAAGGTACACATGCACGGTGTGTTAGAATGTAATTACTCTCGTCTCTCTCATCCTTATGATCCTTTAGATCACAGCAGCAGACAACGTGGTCGTAGATAGGGAGACACTATTCTTCAAATCATCTTAGTTGAATTTGTACTGAGGCGTTATGACTGATGTACCTGTATTATAGCATCTACATTACAATTTACCTACATATTAATTACTATGCACAAAGCCCGTTCCATATTGGGATATGCAAACCTTCATTTACTATCAATACAATTCAAATTCTTACGTATTGTTGTTCGTTGTAGGAATATTACTATTGCATATGGAAAATATATATATATATATGTGTTCACCAGATACAAGCTATTTATATAAATCTGTTCACTAGATACAAGCTATTTATATCACAGTCTGTTCACTAGATACAAGCTATTTATATCAGTCTGTTCACTAGATACAAGCTATTTATATCAGTCTGTTCACTAGATACAAACTATTTATATCAGTCTGTTCACTAGATACAAGCTATTTATATATGTACACATCCTGTTGGTCATCACCATCACGACTAGAACTGCTGTCAATGATGACGACAGAAGGTATAGGCAGATCAGAAGACAAACAGAGGCGTGCAGTGTGGCTATGATAAGCTGATAACGTATGTGTGACTAGTCTCCAAACCCTCAATATCTAGTCAATGTTATCACCTTATTGAAGTATAATTCTGGTCATAAAGTGGCGAGTTCCGTCACTGGGCAGATTTAGTCAGATATCACTGGCGGCAAAGTACGGACACGTGCCCCTTAGTGAGGAGAGAGAGAGAGAGAGAGAGAGAGAGGGGGTGGGGTGGGGGAGGGGGGTGGTAGAGGGATAGGTAGAGGGAGAGCGAGGTAGAGAGAGATATCAAACCACATACTTTTGTGCTTGTGTTTTCTTCTGCATATCTAGAAACTACATTATTTGATGATTGATCTATGAACACGAAGTGTGCATACAACGATACTGGTATGACACTGGTATGTAGATTGAGACTATGCACGTCGTAGATCCTGATGAGCAGTGCCCGCTTTTATAATGTGCGTCCGGTGTGAGATTCTATACTTATTCTACTAAATTATTCAATAATTGCAAATAATTAACAGGCCAGCAGCCGTTTTATGAACAGATTAAGACGTGCAATGCGATATAGGGACCCATATACATGTGCATATATTCTCTGCATACTCCGTGCATATCACGCCGACTAGGTAAAATATACATACATACAATAACAGCTTCACTTTACATACAAAATACCTAAAAGTTAAACCAGAGGGTTCAGATAGAATTCCATTATATATTGTATTCTTTTTAATTAGGAAAAACCACCGTGGTCCACGCACTCACTATAGGCCTATTGTTTGTATCCACGATGTATCATTACAACCGCCCGTCTTTGTTGGAGGCCAGCTTATGTACTACATGCAGACAACAATCATATACATGTATTTATAAAATTCCATGTGAAACTACAGTATATGGATTTGAGGAAGTGCATGAGATAAAGGCCTGCTCATGAGGACGGCGTCACTATTTATCTTGCTCACAGTCTGGCGTCGAAGACACGATAGCGATCAGATAGTCGCTTAAATGCCATATAAACGCGCATGCTAAATTATAGTGTACATGCCAGATTATTAACTTCACGTGTACGACTGATGCCTCATCAAACTGTTTGTACTTTTAACAGCCTGTCGCTATGTGTCCATCTAGCTCTTAGTTTGGCCTGTGTGTGATGGACTTATGGTCGTCCTTGTCTTGTCGAGGATATGTTCGTGGTGTGAATCAACGGAAATTGTAATCCATATCGTAATAATCTGTTTCTATGTGACATACCATTTGTATACCTGTGGTGAAAGCTATGTCCTGTATGCGTTCATAGCTTGAATAACAGCTGTAATGCTTATAGGTGTACATGTTTCGCAGTCAGAGGATATCGTACTAGTATAGGCATACTATACATAATATACAGACAATTTAAGTTACTTAATGTTCAGTAGATATATTAACTGTAAGTTAAGAATCTATCGCTATTGGTAATTGATGGTCTGGAGAGGAGTGAGAGCACACCAGTCAAGTGGAGGACAATAATACATCCATAAATTCCCCTCCGAACACTGGCGAGATTAATCCCTGTCTCACAATGGACAAACTGCCATCTTCTTCTTCTTCTGTGTCGCACTGAATGTAGCCTCGTTCTGGACCGTGTATGACGTAACTAGCACGCTGTCGGAATAGTGGCGAGCAGACAAGCACATGCACAGAGGTAATCCAGACGGATTATTCCGGGTAATCTTACGGATTGCTTTCACGCCAAACAAACAACTTAGACCATTAGTTTAATTCAATTTTTACAGGCGAATACATTATGAATGACCTTGAAATTTTATGGCTCGAAAAATTCACTTCTAATTCTTTAAATTGCCATTTTACTAATCTACACGTGAATCCCTGAGCTTTGGAGTTAATCCCCAGGGTGATGTATGAGTCGACTGTCAGAGCATCTGACTTGCCTACACACACTACTTGACCAGCAGATCATATATGAGAGTAGACTTTATTGCCGCGTGCTGGAGATGACATGCCCTTAGGCCTCGGGGATGTCTACAGTCTTCTTTGAGAACAGAACAGCGATGACCGTTTCCCTCAGTATGTCACGTAACACGCTGTACACGTCAAGAGCATAACTGTACACAATACACACGTATAAACTGTATAGGCTTAGAGCCATCCTCAGAACTACACATTAACATTCACGCTTTGATTACACGATGCTGGCTGTTCTCACACTTGCACGATCACGTGGTCATCACATCTACAGGAGAACCATCAATACAATGCTATACCTTCAAGTACTCTTGTACAAGGAAACTACACACGGACAGATATTGGTAATTCAGCTCATGTACGTCCATCTGAAGTCTCGACCAAATGTATAGCAGATCCAAACAGAATGTGATTACTTTTCTATGCGACTTTCAAAACGAAAGTTGATGTTTCCGCATCTCTCTGCATGCAGTCTCTGACGTACTGTTATCTGGTGAAGTAGCTATTATGTGATGGCAGTCTGGCTATCATATTTCACATGCAACATTTAGCATGCATGTATATGTGATTATACTATAATATTTTAAAGTATACTTTAAGGGAATTCCATAAAAAAAACACCTAACTTGATCATGATCCGCTCTGTTTGGCACATCACTATTTATTAGATGGTCGATATAGATTTGTAAAAGATAAATGTACATATATTTAATCCCGTCAAAGTGCTTTTAAATAGGTAAGTGGTTTGTGTTAAATGTTGGCGGGATGGGTGGAATTCTCACCCACCCACTGGGTGGCAACAAGCAAGTAAGAGCGCGAACCACATCAGCTTTGTTCTATGTGCATTCCTAAACAAGTAAAGTATATGTTCAGTTGCTTTCTAAGGTCGTCTATAGACTTCGCTTCACATTTGGCACACTGACAGTTATTGTTCTCTCTAGCTATAGAGATTTATAATAATAATTGAAATGCACATATTGTGTGAAGAGAGCCGTTGTTCATTGTCGGCCATTGTGACAATCATTTGTATAAGGTTACTTTTCTGAAGTGTCTCAGCCGACCGAATACCACGTGATCTATAGCTGCCTATCCGCTGCTTATCCTTTGTCTGTCATTTTGGCAACCAGTAATTGGGACCAATGTCATATGAAGGTCAAACATAAAATTTAGTACCATCTAAATCCCGAATATTTATTTTCATTAAGGTGAAGAAAAAAAGAATATTGATATTATGGCCATTCAAGCATCCTTATTGTGTCTATCTTATAAAGTGAACAGGTCAGAGGTTATGTGCTCAACCGCCCGTCACGTGACAGGTGAAATATCACCTATAAAGTACCATGCAGGCGACGACACGTTGAAATACAAATCTCATGGCGGATTACCCGTTAATAACATAAAGCAGGATTTCTCCATGATTGGGCATGTCTTTATTTCTGAAAGTCAGTGTGTCATACATCTTGAAACAGTCTTTTTTTTATTTATTGCGAATAATTCAAAACTGTAAGAACATGTTCAAAGCGCTAAGGCAATTAATTATTCTGCTTCACTAATGACGTAAATTCGCTGATTAGATACAATATGCTTCGTATTCACACATGCAGTCTGTTCTGGTCATACTTATCACGTTGTACACTTAGTATTTTCCATGCACACTTGCAAATAATTAATGATTGTTACCCTTAAACTGTTTGCCTATTACTTCTCATATATTTTGTTAAATAAAAAGGACATACGAACATTTTCTTCAGATTATATCTATTTCGTAAATAAATAAAATGTGTTTGTGACTTTGCTAACCATACTATCTGTAGATACTAATTTGATACAAGTAACCATTGATTGCTGCATTTTGCAATGGTGTCTAAAATGGTAATAATTGGTATTTTGAAAATATGCATTACCGATTATGGCAGAAGTGCGTTAAAACATTTAAATACTGTAAATCATGAAATTAATGCGTCACTAATTTAATGCGACCTCTAGCTTTTGGACGTATAAAATAAAATGCGGACGGCCATGTCTCCATACATGTTTTCCTCCAAGTCTTACCTTTAACGCGCAGAAATTAAATGCGACAATACGGCGGTCGCAATTTTCGCATTAATATTCTGCTCGCATTAATTTCATGATTTACAGTATACATTCATATTCACCACTTAACCAACCCTATCACATCACCGGGTATACCTACATAAACTCGTAGCTTGAGTGGCATTATAAAGTAATGTAAGGTTGACACTCATTATTATCAAAGGATATAGACATTATTATCAATTTCAAGCAGAAAAAACCCTCTAATATTTCCTAAACTTTTTTTCTCATATCCACATTATGTGGGCATTTTTTACTTTGGCTTGCAAACAATTCCTGTACATTTTCCAAGCAATATCTATACTGAACGTATAGGAGATCATTTTCATTAGCTGAAATGTTAGCAACCCCACGACTGTCGCTAATGAACACTTTAAGGAAGTATCAACTCTTGTCCACATACTCATTAAACCAAAGAAGAAACTAAAGAAGGAACCTCTCACACGACTAAGCCTAAGGTCAATTATTAAAGGCGTATTTCTCGGTGTAACTTTACACTTACAATAGACATGAATATCTCCGAGGTCTTGCGAGCGGCATGTGACTGGCATTTCATTGTCGCAGGAGGAATGCTCAGGAGCTCAAATAAAACCAACGTCGCTTTCACGTGGCGATTTTACGGTAAATCAACACCATTTAACGTACATACATTCGGGTTAAATTCAATCTTTACGTTTTCAGACCCCTTATTATAGACTTCTACGGCGAGAGAGAGAGAACGAGAGCTTACTGCAAGCTTAACCCAGATCGTATGCCAGATTAAACTGACGCAGTGTAGGATGTAACACGAGTGGTGTCGTCATTTTAATTCAACCTAAACACGACAACCGTGTGGAGAACTAGTCGTCAACATTTGATTAGATTTTCTAAAATGTATGATTTAGGTATCTGTACTACAACGTCCAGCTTGTCATCCTTGCTTGACGTCGTCTACGAAGGTCTCCAATATATACAATTCGTAGAAGAAGTGCATTTCACCAGGCAAACTACAGAATACAACTGGTTCTTTTGTTTCCCCAATTGGGCAACTCTATTGTACAGCGGTTCTGTCGGTATAATACTAATACCCGTGTAACAGCTGACCAAAGTGAGGGACGTGAAGATTGTTATTGCAACTGTTTATTTCAAAATCTACAATGAAAATTAACTCTTGCTATAACAAAGTCTGTAACCCTTAATAATCAATGGTGGAAACTTCGTACGTTACACTGACATTTTGAAAACAAAATTTCAAATTTTTAAAGTTTTAATATTTAAAGTTAGTTTCACATACCAAATATTTGCATAGGTACTAAATTTAATACAATACAGACATTACCAAACATAAAGGGTCGTTGTTTTGATATCAAACAACTTTGTTCTTGTCGGTGTCGTCTTATAATGAAGTAGGTGCTCCAGTTAGCGCTGAGCATGAAGACCCCGCATGGATCGGGGCCAGTGAACACTGAAGGGGCGAGGCCACCCATGGCACCTCACTCGAGCAGCGTCTGTTGAGGTTAGAACACCGTGGCACAGAGGGTACTCGCCCGATGTCTTTATCGGGTTGGTGTCACTACCTATGCTAACCCAAACATCCACACAACGACACTACAATTAATTATTAATGTCCCACAAAGGAACATCTGACGTGATTAAACTGGCTTGCTTCTGTTGATCTCCAAATAAGACGACGTCGGCTATATTATTAATAGGCTGTATATATATATAATGCTTTGTACAGGTGTTGATCCCTCTAATTTTCTCAGTCCCATACCGACTTGTTCAAGAAATAACTTTCTTTGCATAAAAACTTAGTAATAAATAAATTATTGCAAGTCAGCTATACTGGACGATGCTTAATATTAATTCTAGTGTCGTGTATACAATACAAACAATACGATAGATATCACAGTTATCATCACGTATGGCTTGTGTGCAGTTGCTGTCGAAAATAGGCATTCATTGTTTATCATGAGTCAACTGAAGATCAATGCTTACACTTTGGCTTGGAAATAAATATATTAGTATTTTGTAGTAGGAAATAACTATACATGTACTAGTATTTAGTACTAGGAAATAAATACTAGTATACTAACATACTAGTATTGGGAATCACGGAAATAGATGAACACGTGCAGCTGCATATATGTATTTGTACGTCTTCGCTTTTGAAACATATTCTACTGGGTGATAGTGAAGTAATGAAGAACCATGCATATACTTTGGTTTTGAAATAAATATGTAGAAGGTCTACTAGTATGTGTATATTAGGAAATAAATATATGAACATACTAGTATTGGGAATCAAGCAAATACAGTAACTCAACTGTGCATGTCTTGTTACTTCTTCGAAACAGATTCTACTGGATGATAATAGAAGTAATGATATCCCGCAGACACCATCGTGTATAGAGCTGTGTGCGATAGTTGCTCTTAATCGATCACTAATAACACCCCGT
Source organism: Lepetodrilus fucensis (assembly GCA_032361325.1). NCBI lineage: Eukaryota > Metazoa > Mollusca > Gastropoda > Lepetellida > Lepetodrilidae > Lepetodrilus > Lepetodrilus fucensis. Next base: position 12,614 of record JAUTBV010109265.1, read on the forward strand.
GTGCACCTATTGAGATAGATAGCGCGGTGGTCTGGTTTCTACAGCTCCCGAGTTGCCGTCAGAGGATTCAGGGTAGATGGGTTCTTACTATGACCATATCAGAAAGGGGGAACACTAGAAAGCAATTGATGTAACATACTCCTACTGTCTGGCTCGGCGTTTGTCTTCCTGATGACCCATACTGCCGGACTGTCCACTCGGACAAAGAGATGATTGATACCCCTCTGCCCGCTAGTTACGCCGTATACCGAGTTATTTTTAATGGTTGATATCTGATAGGATTATTGTGTTTTGAACGACGGAGATAGAATACCGATCTGTTGCGTGGGTCATTTCTTTCGACCACTTGTTTGACTTCAAAGGTAGAAACTGCCGGACATTTCGGTAAACGTGGTCTCGAGGTTAGGCCTGGTCAAGTGGTCAGTCACGCCGGTCACTCGGACACAAAGTACTGCGGACAGGTGGGCCGGTGGTCAGCGGTGGTCAGGGTACTGGGTAGACAGCGGCGCTTGCAGATTCCCAGAACCAGAGCCAGCGCTCAAGTGGCCGTAGGAATGTTTTAGTTCCTAGAACACTCGACGAGGGAAAGTAGAACCCCGGGATTGATATTTACTGGCACTGGGGTCGTGGCGTGACACCCACAAGTAACGTACGGTGGGGGTGGGGAGGAGAGCACGCTGAAAGACTGGTCAAATTAATTACTAACCCACAGTCAGGGAGATCCCTGGGTGAATGTTCATAGATTGTGCTCTCCCATGATTCCAACGCCCTGTCCATTACTTGAGCACAATAACCGCCGTCTTACATAGAACACTGTAGTATTGATGGATGGCGAGTGGGGCCATCACCGCGCTATAGAGGCACGTGCCAGCTATAATTTATTCGAAATCTGGATTAACAATAATCAACAGAGAGGCATAGATTAAAGATCGTGTCACGAAGACCGGTATGGCATTAACATACAAAGCGTTGCAGGGGAATGAAAAACATTTACAGTGCTCAAAAGTATAGAGAGGACATCAAAAATAATTTTATGTATGAATAAATTTGAGAAGTCTTTGTTCGCGATCATTTTAATTATAGCCAGGTGTGATTGACCATCGGTTTTTACCTTGTGATAGTCAGATATACGTATAGGCCTTACTGTCCTCAATTACCGTCAGTTCACTTCAGCTGCATTATCGGTGTCTGGCTTTATCATTATTTCATTATCATCATTCCAGCTGTATGCCTGATTTCAATATGTGTTTAATATGTCTACAATAAACTCATTTGATTCAGAATATTGTCTGTGACACATAATCTATATTCCAACTATAATCTACACAGCTAGCACTGACTAATAAATAGGGTTACCGTAAAGTGTGTGCTGGCATTTCGCTGTCGATGCTGTATACCATCATAAATGTTCTCTTATCAACATACTTATACATATAGTATCAAGATATTACACACTTTTGTGTTATCATATAAGAAATAACATATAATTAAGGCGCAGATGCTCTGTAAGCGAAACACCGTGCTAACAACGTAAATGAAAATTCATAACAAACTATTATGTCGCTTAACTACATGTTGGGGAAAATACAAATTCGCTTTATTAAACTGCCCTATATGTTAGAGAAAAAGAAGATTGTTGATGTAATATTAGTAAGAGTTAGACAATTATTATGCATGGACTTTCAATTAAAGTGACTCAATCCAGTGAAGCTGCATCCCTCTTATCATTTCCGATGTTGTCAACACCCGTACAAAAACGTGATCGTAAAGGCATAATATCACAGTTAATAGACCTGTATAATGGACAAACGAATTTCGATCTGAGACTAATTACGCTTGATTTATCCACCCCATAGTTGTTATTTACTGATGTACTTAGTCCCCAGTACTCAATAGTTATCAAAATATTAATGTTTTATATGAATATAGGG
>JAUTBV010109276.1:0-14542 GCA_032361325.1 Lepetodrilus fucensis
CTAGCTACCACATATTGTAGAATACCAAGCGATATATTCTAGGAGATAATAATCGCTTCAGAATTGTCCTGATTGGTCAGTCATGCCACTGCCATCCAATCGACAGCCGTTGGCGTGCATGCTTTGCATGGGGCTTGTCCATTTTACCCATCAGTTGTCACCATAGCAGGTGCAGGTGAAGACTTTTGTTCAGTAACTAAGCAAGTGAGGTACACTATTTATACCTTGCATTTGAGCATATTACTTTAGTATTATTGGGTGATAAATAGAATGTCCACCTCATGTCTTTTGATACCAATGTTATCCTACTCGTTGATAAAAGTATCCAACACTCCTAGGATAACATTGGTATCAAAAGACACTCGGTGGAGATCCTCTATTTATGTTCCAGTGTTCATGATACACCCGTTTTGTATATATGTTTCATAAAAGTTGAAAGTGCAAACTGCATAAATATTCAATTATATCGACATCGACTTCGGATACAGAGTATAGTGACCCGGTCGAAATCTTCCAAGTTCACAGAAGCATGTAGAAACCAAAACAACAACATTGAAATGTATAGTAAACATTTTTAAACGACTCCATTGCACGTGTTGGGTATATCATTGTATATGTAATCAGATTCTACCGGGGTTTGGTCCATTTTCACCAAAACTTAAAGCAAACTACAATGTGACACCCGTGTAAGATATTAATTGAAAAAACACGATGTACTATTTAAATGACCACTACTGTAATATCATTTAACAATTGAAGTAATGGTTTTCGTAAGAATACGATAATAATTACGACACACGAGATATTAAAAATTATATTTTGGCATTCTACAGATGGTTATGCTGCAATAGCTATAGCAATGACAGTACATTAGTATAACGCCTACGTTGGCAACGTCGGTAACGTCGTAGAAACATATAATTAATATAACAATTGCACACTCATCGTTACGTGCATCTTGTAGAATTCTCTAGGTGACCTTATTGTAGGATTTCGCGAAATTGTGATGTCTTAATATTGTACATGCAGCTGTATTCCTTCATAATTACAAAAGGGATTCGGTTTTATCAAACACAAGCCTCGGTAATGCGTGGTATTGCTCAGCATAAATAACCCGAGCAAACCTCTAGGGAAATACGCCAAATAAATGACTGCAAGTTGATTGCAATGGTCCTTATGGTTATTGAAATAACAATTGTCAAATAGATATATTTATACATTTTCGTTCAATTTGTGTACAAATTACCAGATATTTTCATTTGTATTTGTGCCTATTTCCAGTTAAGAATCGTTTTAAAAGAAATAACTTTACGATATTATTTTCGAACAAGTGTCACTCTATGTTTAAAGGAAATGCGTAATAATAAATATTATGACATAATATTTAGCCACTATTCAGTTTTACAACGCCATTTATTGTATTCTTCCTATCTGATGGCATCGCATCTGTACCTTCCGCGGAGGAAATGAATCCTAAGCCTCGTATCGATTGAATAATAGTGCAAATGAATTTTATATTAAGCGTATTTTAATATTAGCTATTTCTCAATTTAATATCAATTTCATATTCAATTTATATCAGATTTATATCAGATTTATTTGTATTTAATATGGTTCCAAGATTACGAAACATTTTGAGTACGATTTCATGCTTACCCTCAAATATTATATGGGAATATGTGAACAAAAGTTTCATAATCTCGGTGCCAGAGGGCCTATCCTCGAAACATACGAACTTCTTAGCCTAAGAACAGTTCGTAGCCAATGAGTTGAACATGTTTGGAACATGACGTGCATTTAGGTATATGTAAGTGTAGACAGCACCACAAATAAACTTATTTTCATTCTCAGATGTTTTACAGCCGTGTGGTACTTGTACTGACGTTGTTATACCAATTTATGATGTACCAATGCAATAACCAAACGTCTAGATTAACTGTCAGTAATAATATACTGTGTTTTAGATACTATAATAATAATATATAATAATAATAATATAATAATAATAATAATAATAATAATAATTGAAAATATTAAACAATGTTTTCTTAAATAAAAATAATACTAATAAACAAAATAATAATAATAATAATAACAAAATTAAAAAATAAAATTAAAATAATAATAATAATAATAATAATAATAATAATTTTTTAAATAATAATAATAAAATAATAATAATAAATTAACCAGATGAAGTCAAGAATAGTTGAAATGATGAAGTTCAATAGCATAAAATGGGTCCTAAGCATCCGGTATTTCAACATCATTACACTACATGTTGCAATAATAAGTACAGTAATTATGTCTTAATAATTCATTAATCTTATACAAGCAAACGATCGTCTTAGACCGTGGTTTCATTGAACCATCTTCGTTTACCATTTCCAACGTTTATCTATGATGAAATCAGTAATTAAGAATAATGAAAGTATGCGGTTCTAATGTTCATGTCCATAGTGTTTGATCTCTCCTTTGTTTACCAACAATTAAGTGGGAGACATACACTCTTGACGTGAAACGAGTCGCGTGTTCATAATATTAATATAGACTCGGGATGATTAGCTGTCAACAGTGAGTGCACGTGCTCATAACAATATATGGTCAGTTTGAAGTCATAGCTATATATAGTCAATAAACTATGATATGTTTTGTTCATTATTGGCCTCGCCCACTCGTTGTTTATTTACACCACCTACTTGCTAGGTTACATTGCGGATTGATCTTAGTATCTAGGATTCGGTCCTGCTTCACACTGAGACATAGGTTGAAAAACTTGTGGTGTCACCTTAAGAAAGTGGCTTAGTTCGAGATGCCCCTGTTCACCCAGCAGAGAATGGGTACCCGGAAGGATTAGATGGACATGTGAATTATAACCTTTAGCGCTGGAAACGGCAGCTTGGGTTGTATACTCCTCAGGGAGTTGAGAACGAACACTGAGTGTACACAAATCCATTGACCAGGGATAATAATGTGGCGCTTAGAAAATGCCTTAGGGGGTGGATTTGGCACATTATAAGTGGCCTATTATTAGTATTAGTACACGTAGTAGGCGCCTATACATCTACTTATGATAACAGAAACACGCAATTTTAAGCATACGAAGAAATATGAAATTAGAAATACGATGAACTATTCATATATATAGCTAAGGCGTAGTGCCGTATTCGCGGTCATGATGCCGTTTTGACCAATCGTTTTGGTGCCGTTTTCATCAAGTCATTGTGTTGTTTTCAATTCAATGTTCCGTTTTTGCCAATTTGATGCGGTTTTGACTGGTGATGTTTTGCTGTGGTGCTGTCGTTTTCCAACGTCATCAATGGCATATAAGTAAAAAAACAATTCTCCGTATATTCTTGAGAGAATCTTGGTTTTAAAGTTGGACATACTTCAGAATTGTTATGTTACCATTACTCATGGCAATGGCAAAGTAGGTGCACGCATTTGGATGATTTTCTCCGACATGTAACCAATCATCAGGCATTACCACCTACGGACATGATCGTGATAAATACACAGAGAGAAAAAAGGTTAAAGGAAGAACGAGTATACGGAGTCTCTGTGTCAAACAGTCTGTGATCGATTGCAATTTATCTTGCTATTTTGGGTTACATCTACGTTTATATTGACGATAGTAAATACGTTTGATATTTCAATATTGACAGAGACCTGGAATACACAAAAGTAGCCTTACAATCAAATCATCTCTCTGCCCATCAAGCTTCAGTGGTTCTATAATATAGTGGAGATCATATTTTGATTGAGTTATCCATCTGAATTCTTTGCGTTTACATGCCTAATGTTAAACCATTTGTTAGTACATATATTAGAGTGATAGTGATATAGGCATAAATTGCAGCGGTATTTACTGATCTAGATTATGTGTCTAGTTATACACGTTATATATCTCATACAGTATTGTAAAGTACATGTGATCATCCCTCATCCGTTTCTATATATTGCCACGAGTATGTGTACGACATTATTATTTTTTTTATTTTTTTTATTATTATTATTATTATTATTATTATTATTATTATTATTATTATTATTATTATTATTATTATTATTATTATTATTATCATTGTTATTATTATTATTATTATTATTATTATATATGTATATTTTTTATATAATTATATTATTATTATTATTATTATAATGATAATAATAAGAATTATTATTATTATTATTATTATTATCAGCTTTGACATTTATATATCTCGTGTATTTAAACGATAGGACGAATGCTTGAAAACTACTATGTACACCCATCGTCATTGTTATTGCTCAACAATAGGAAAGTTCGGGAAGCGTGTTGTGACACCATGGCACGCTTGTACCCATCCTCTAAATATATGGTCATTATGCCTACTTACCATCCGTCAAATAATGACCGTTGTTCCGACGATTACTTGTAGCGGTTTCTGTTACTAGCCAGTGATGTGTACGTATAATGACATCGGGGGTTTGGGGGTGGGGATGGGTGGTGGAGAGAGAATCGTGCATGTAACACTACACCGCTGATTGATTAATTTAAAACAACGTCTAAAAGCAGATACAATTGTAGGATGAATATCTCCTGATCATCAGTGAGTTAATGGAATTCTTCCCAGTAAGCAAGTCATCTCCGTAGACATGTATATGTTCAGCATACCCTCGTAGCTTAAAAGAGAGGTGGATTGGATTGATGGATGGATGGATTCAGTGATGGATTGATAGAAATTACAAAGAAACGTTATTTTTCATTTCACGGGAAATCATTTGTACAGTTAACTATTTCTTAATACACTGTGTATGTACTTTGTGAGATGTCGAAGATTGTACTGAATAATAGACCTTGAGAAGTCACTATTGACGGCTGAAGTATGGTTTGCTTTCATCTCACCTTCCCTGAACTCTATCGAGACTTCACAGTTCTATGATGAACCCTGTCCTGAAAACCCTCTTTCACTGAAGTCTCATCATAAATCTACTTCATACATTACATGACCCTGTTACCTAAAGTCGCAGTCTCACTTGCCGGTTGTTGATCTAAATGAATGCTACAGAATACGTACAACAATATTTTAGCGGTTTCTAATAATCATGTGCTTTGATTGGTCATTTTAAAATAGCCATCTCGAAGATAATTCACTTTTACACCCAAATAAAAAATTAAAAAATGAAGCAAGTATCGAGATATGGGAAAGTGAGAAAATTACTATTTTGGGGTGTGGGGGGGGGGGTTGGGCGGGGGTGGTGGATGTTGGAGGTTTAGTGGTTCCTGTGGACGAGGAATTCAGATCTACCTCTTTACCATTTGTACAGAAGTAACTCGATATAGTATATTTGTTTAACATGACATAGATAGATGTTTTATCAAATCTCAATCTATTATAGGAACTCTGGGTCAATCTATAAAACCATTTCCGAGAAATTTTGGAAATATTATTTGGGTTGGCCAAGAATCAGGATAATAAAAGTATTGCATATTACCATGGTAACTTATATTACAGACAGTACGGAAATTAGTTATGCGCCCCAGAGAAAAAAAACACATTTATCTGTGGCTTAGTTTTCGTTCAATTATCAAAATTGCATTTAGTATTTTAGATTATTTCATATTAATCTAGAAATATCCGCCGGTCTTTTACAATAAAATATGTGTTAGTCTGTTGCGTGCATGTTTTATTACTACCATAAGATAATTTAATCAAATATAAGATAGTTGACGTAATAGGGATTCAATACTTGTAATAATCATTTAACATTTTATAATATTATTTGAAAAGCCTTCAGAATCTGACTACAAATACATTTGCGCCGTAAGGGTATTTAAATTTGAGCATAAACTAAAATAAGTTGTGCATCATGATTCATGAAGCATCTCAATAGTATTACAGATTTTCGTCATTCAATGTAAAAAAAAACTAATATTGACTGGATGATTTCAGCGTAAAGAAAACCAACAAACAATAAGAACAGTGTCGATTCTTTATTATGTATTGACTCAACAAACATGTTGAGTCAATCTTGTTTTACAATACTAGTATATTATTATATTCAGGAAATGGTATCGATCAATATGTTAGAATAGTTTACAGGGAGTTGATAATGAAAGTGAGGGCATATTGCTCCATTGAGAATGGTATTATTACTGTTTAATGTTAGCCACACAACCTAAATTGAATCTTTAGTAGTTTAATAATTACAATGCTTTCGTGCATCTATTGACAAAGTTCATTTCGTGCCTCCGTACAGTAAGCATATAGAGTCTCGAGTAACCTGCAGTCTCTTTCAGTGCGTCATTTCAATGTCTTCATTCACTGATTCGTTTGCTTCATAAACAGATCGCGTGTTGGTAGAAACGAGAAAAGGAAAATAGGTCATTATCTCATTTGATGAGATAGTTTCTACAAATACCGTTCTGATGTGAACACGAGACGGTCAACGTCAGTGAAACCCAAAATAGTGGCCGTTATGACTTTGATTTCAGTTTCTGTTTCTCTGCGGTACATGCGCCAGAGTATATAGGGATGATAGTGTTGTACGTGTATGTAATTTAAACACACTATTAGATCGCTTTGTGATCTTTAGATCCCACACAGCAAGTATAGTTACATGACCTATTCCTAGATCCTAACATGATCAAACAGGATCCTGGCAAGACAATTTCACCTCGAATGTCCTGGGTATCCTTTCACATAGCTCTCGTATCCGCTAAGAGAGCATAGCGCTCTCCATGCAATGCATTAGCCATCGGCAATGAAAGTGTTATTATTTCTTATTGTATCTTAATGGATAAAAGAGCTTCATGAAAGGATATCCTGGTTTAGTTTTGAGCATTCATGTTATGTCTACGGACTAGGACACTAACCAGGATACTAACTTGTATTTCCTGTGTCATAGGTATGTTAGTCGTCCATCGTCTGATGATCTATTTCTGCTGCAGCTGTACATGTTAACATATGTTCTTAACAGTGTCTCACAAGCCAATATTAAACTCGTTAGCCATGGACACAGTTAGCCATGGACACAATTAGCTGTGGATACAGTTAGCCATGGACACAATTAGCTGTGGATACAGTTAGCCATGGACACAATTAGCTGTGGATACAGTTAGCTGTGGATACAGTTAGCCATGGACACAATTAGCTGTGGATACAGTTAGCCATGGACATACTTAGCTGTGAATACCCATGGACATGTGGTGGACTGTTGACTCAGAAGGAACTAGTCCAACTTCAAACTTGTCGCGGTTTTCTATAATCTCGTCGAGTCGGCCATACATGTCATCATGCTCAGTTTACAATTCTGGAGACCTATTCTCGAAATGTTATTATATAAGTACGATCGTACGACAATGTTAAAGAGTTGTATAGTTGGGATTTGTATAGTTGGGATATGATCGTAAGAAATGTGTCGAAAATAGGCTTCCAGGTATTCGCATATGATGTTTAATTACTTGTTGCCTTCCCTGCGTATTCATTGTTATGACAAATGTCATTTGCAAAAATACCATGAATCTATTTATATATACTATTTTCTTTTCTTTTAAAGCCCAGCGGTGCTAACTTTTTGGTGTCAGATATATTTATATCAAAATGAATTCACATTTATTTTTAAATAAAAATTCCAATGGCAATGCGCAATAATTATCATGATTCTTTTCCAGTGGAAATGCAAAGGACTTCATAGATTGAGGTGGGCGTTATTTTTTCCAGGAGATAGAAAACATCGAAGCGATGTGCGTGTGCATGTGTACATAACCTTCTTATATAGACAGTTATTAGCATAGATACGGCCGACAATATTTTCACTGATAATCACACTATTGATGTTAACCCCATAATGGTTCTGATAGCCTGTTGGATGTCCAGCGTTTTGATGTCGATATTTTTGTTAATTACCGGGAAAAGAATGGTGTTTTCATTAGTTTCTGAATGATCTGTGGTGTGTTGTTAGCACTGTCATTCAATGGCCTTCTTTCAGTATTGATATATCGAAGCAAGATCACAGAATTTTAGATATATTATACGGTGTCACCGTAGATTATCAAAACAATTCCGCAATCAATATATAGTTAGATCTATGTCTGCAATAGGGCAAGTGGCACTTTATTAATATATACATAGTCCACTCATTAGGGAACTAAATAAGTCTATACTTATTTACGTTAAGATGGTCGCAGATTTATTTTAGATATTTTATGCTGTTGATAAGTTTGAAAACGTATATATCTATGTATTTATGAATGTGTGTAATGGCAGTTTAGTTGTACATGTTCGTTTTCTAAATTATATAATGTTCAAACAACACATTTCTTTTTAATTTTCTGTATGATTGTTCTAAATGTTCTAAGTTTAAAAAGTGTCTATTTATCTATGCATGTAATTTACGTTTAGTAGTCCATATTCGTTTTCTAAATAATATAATGTCCACATAAAGGTTGTTTATTTGTATGAGTGTATAATGCGCCTGTATTATTATTTGAAGATATTATGACTTATTTTACAATTTGTACTTATTCAATTCCACGTAGAGCACATATAAATACAGCATGAATGTAAATTAAGTCATGTATATGGCACGTACATACGAGTAATGAAAGTATCCTGAAATTAATGAATTCGTGTATTAGATATCAAATGGAGCAGTCTGTTTAGATTGGTGACAATGCTGAGCAAGGAAATGATGACTCCTGATTCCTAGCATGTGTTTAGTATCATGCAGGCAGTAGTCACGGTGACGTCGCCAACCATGTCACACAGTGTACTTAGCAACGCTAGGCAGCCTCAAACAGAGACACCATCCATGAACCATGAACACTATATGGAATCTCACGAGAGAAAATATTCACCAACACTGAGATTTATATAGCGAAAATGTTTAAAACACCGCTAAAGCGTCATTACACATGCTGGTACATAATCAGAATCTACTGGGGTTTGGGTCCGTTTTCATGCAAACTTAAAGCAAACTCGGCTCAAACACCTGTATACTTTATTAATTGAAAAACAACAGCCTGAACAGAGGTTCTATTTTAAATAATCCCTGATCACTCGGTCTTACTGTAACATAGATACGATATATCCCCCATAGTCAGACTATAGCAAATTGAGATTTTATAGTATTTAGTCTGGTTTTACTGGAACTGTTAGCTGTAACGGAGTTTTACAAAAGGTACAAAGGCGATTATATGTATGCTAAGTGCATGTACTTTGCATTTTTAACTCCAATTCGGTCCAAAACGACAACTTAATCTGTGATATTATGCTTTTAACAGCTGCCTTTAGTCATGTGTTTCAGAGATTTACGATTATTCATTCCTCTGAAATGCATTTACAGTGTTTATTAGTATTGTGTCGTTATAATACTATGCAAGTTGATGTCTACACGATTGTGGTTGCTCAGCGTTTCTCGTAACGATACACACCATGATTTAATAGAAATGGACTAATATGTACGGTCATCTGGTATGAGATTTAACGATCTCCAACAAGTCTGGATGTCGCTGTATTTAACACTACGCATGTAGACTAATCCAGTAGGGCTCAGATTTATTTTCATGGAACGCTGTCCTGTGGTAATGAAGTGATTGTAAGCGCGACCATAAGTGTTCCTGTAGGCAAAATATGATTGCAAAAACAAATATAATCACATCCGGTTAGATCTGTTCAAGTCCCTCCATTGCCCGGGGGTGTTTTCATCATTCGCTGTGTGTGTGTCGTGATGATTTGCTATCATCTGAGGCCTGCAAGTTGACTGGTTCGATGTAGAGGTCGGTATGTTGCAGGGACACGGCAAAAATCGAACTCTTTTTTTTCGAAAGCTTTTAACATGAATGGAAGTTAGCGGGGGTGTAATACCGCTGACTTATGGAGCGCGAATCCGACAAATTGTGCGGTCAGAATGATCAAACCAATCAATATGCAGGAACGAAGAGGACATGTTTGCTAACAAGAAAGCGTCTGATGTGAAAATAGCTAACGTCTGACTTGTGTAATGTAACAGAGACAAATCGAGGCGGGGAGACTAACGTTGGAAAGACTTTTACATTAATGTACCTGTTCACATGTAAAGGGGGTTCTTTCTATTGGTGTACGACATGTCGAGGTAGCAAGATGGGGAGTTGCTCCTTGTAAAGAGATAGAATACAAGGGAAACAAATTATACCACGTTATATTGTTATTACAATGTCCTTAGTTTAGTCTAGCTGGGTTTCCAATTTACCAATAAATGCATTGCCGACTAGCTTTATTTGTGTATCTTTGTTAGACTCTATAGCTTAACACTATTCGCCAATGTGTAGTCCTATGTAAGTGTGGTCTAATAGGACATTACATTAACAGTACATTAATTAAGATGTTTGTGTTGTCTATGAGTGAAACTTTAATAATATATATGTCTGACTTAACTCTACACATGTGCAGTTTTCATATTAAATGTAACAATAATAACGTTGCATTGTGAATTCCCCCTAAAATAAAGTGAGGACATCCTTTTATGAGTTTTATCAACTGTGCCTCTCGAACATGTACCAAATGAGAACACGTACGGTTATACACGATCGATTAGTGCTTTCACAATTGGATAGTACGTCTCAACAGCGCAAATAAATAGCCTAAGCAAACATCAAATTAAGTGCTTTCATATTCATTCATATATATTTGTAAATTGCGGACTAATAAACCATAATTATATCAACAAATAAAGCATTGCTAATATTTTACGTTCGCTTCCATTTAAACTGGGTGTAAATGTTCACATGACTGCATCATTTTCGTATCAATTTACTTTTAAGAATCGTGTAACTGCATATATAGTGTACGTACATATATTTAAGAATTCATATCTGCTTCATGTGTGCGTACCTTTATTTTTTAATGATAATTTTGCACTGTTATTACTTACTAGATGTGAAGCTCATGACATATCTACATATGTATTATATATGTAAAACTATTCAACTCAATTTACTATATAGTATTCCACTTGTAATCATATGTACTGTATATATTAGTTTATTTTTATTTTTATTTTTTCTTTCTTTTATCGAATCGTAAAAGAATCCACAAAAGTTTCGACATGTTATTTTTAAACTGTAAAATTGTAGGAAATAAACGTGAAAATGCCGACATGAAGAGTATGACCTACACTAACGGCTACACCAGTGACGATGGTAGGGTTGTAGCTCACCTGGGCGAGTCATGAATATATACCTCTAGCCTAGTGATTTAAATATCAGTGTTATATTCACTCATAGTATATGTATATCATGCTCATAAACTCAAGATGCCACACAGGTACAAAACAAAAATCCATTATTAAGAGAATCTGTCGTAAAATCGTTAGACTCTACGGATGTATGATATTTGCTAAATCAGGCCCTGAGATTACGAAACTTTTCTGAGTACCATTGCATGCTCAACTCAAAGGTTTATTCATAAATCCCCCATATAAAATATTAACGAGCATGACATCATAATCAAAAGGTATCGTAATCTCGCGGTCAGTAGTCCTGTATTAAAATTTTAGTCTTGATAAGCGTTAACGAGTTCTCAAAACATTTAACGAGTGGTTAGAGCCAGAACACCTTATCTCCACTTTACCAAATACTGAGTAAATTGCATTTGAAAGTTTGGGAAGCATCTTAAATATAGAGACACTCTCTTTTATTTTATTGAATATCTTCAAAAGTATGTATCTGATTGACATAATCCTTTTTTTTTGTCAATGGTTTGCAAATGGGTGATGCTCAATATGCCTAAAATTTATTTTCACACTAATTGAGAGATAAAGTGTTCTGGCTCTAACTCTCGTTAAGTCTCTAATAAAACTAAAGTCTCGCTTTTTCTCGGGAAGTGGAAACTACATCCCAGAAAAACAACAACTCAGTTACGAATAATCCGGGCCAGGTTAGATACATCCTTTAATAGAAAATACATTGTCTAATCTGAAATAAAAATGTGGTATAGATCATCCTCTGAAACACATGGCCATTGCTTACATATATACTTAGAACAAGCAAAAAGTACGAATCCTCTGAAAATCGATTTTAACATTTTAAATGTCACTTTAATACTTTTTGTATTATAAAGATTGTATTGTATTGATTGCAACATATAACGGAAACATAGCCCTATAATTAGTGTAGATTTTCTGTTAGTCGGCTCGTGTGTAATAAGTTAACGTTGTACTTCTGTGTCTTGGGTCGATGTTCTGTGTCTACATACTAAATATACATCTGGTAGTAATAATAGTCTCACAGTACTTAGATGTTATGACCGTTTAGTGGCAAATTATATTGCTTATACCGATATACCAGCCTTTAATAACTACCACAAAAATTGCATAAATAGTTTTAGGAGGATAGCGACCTGTTTGAAAGATCTTATCATTGAACTACAGCAGTTCTGAGTTCAAACCAGTCATGAGACTGGTATGATGCAAACGTGGCACTGTATGTGCATAGAACAAAATTAACAAGTTACTTGAATCTCTGATTCCCAATACATATACATAATAATGCTGATAATAAGAAGAAGAAGAAAAGGGAGAAGAAGAAGAACCATAACGACTACTTACAATGCGCTAAATTCACCCCCCAACGGCATGCTTAAAGTGCCACATTATTATCCCCAGTCAATGGACCGGTGTGCACTCAATGTTTCTTATCAACGCCCTGGGAGTGATACAACACAAGGTTACCATTCACGTGATTGTTCCATTCTACATAAAGAAAGTAGTACATAGGTAATTTCAACAACACACCAAAAATCAGGGAAACGTGATATAAAATAAATAATACTGTACTGGTTAAGGGCCTATTATCGCCTAAAATATGAACGTTTTTCTGGATATTTTTGGATACTTGTTAACGTTCTACACGTGTACTCACACGACATCTACATGTAAAGAATTGTTCGTAAGCACATATGTTAAATGCATCTACATTTCACATCATGAATCCCAGCTAAATATTACAACCAGGCATCATGCTGACCTTCAGAAACCTCCAAACCCGTAATCCACAATCTGTCCACCAGACAGCATACCCTCTGTCCATTGCATGGCCTCCACAACATACCTGCATTTCTGTATTATAAACAGTTGACCTATCACGAAGTCAAGCCCCCTTCAATTGACTGTCAAGCTTTGAAAACAGACTGTAGTGTCTATCAGGAGAATTGCTCAAAATTATATATTTTAATGCAAAGTTGTCAGCCACTTGCGTTATGCCTTACCTTACTATAAGAGCATAATGTTTGACGAATATTTTCGCATGGTAAATGTATATCAAGCCCTAGTTTAGGTGTATTCTGACTGGTGACATGTACTGGCCTTAACTGGGAGAATGGCAGGTTAATTAATATAGTGTATTACATTAAATTATGCAATGTGTATTTCTAAGTACGGTTTTCTCTCTGTCTTTATGTCTGTCTGTCTGTCTGTGTGTACGTGTGTGTGTGTGTGTCCGCGCGTGTGTGTGCGTGTGTTGTGTGTGTTGTGTGCGTGTGTGCTTGTGTGCGTGTGTTGTATGTGTTGTGTGGTGTGTGTGTTTTTTTCTCTCTTTCTCTAGCCATTCGTGTCTCTGCCTATCTCCCTGCCTCTCCCTCTCTGTATCTTTCCATATGTATAGTTCTGCTTCCCTCCATACCTCTGTCTGATTGTCTATCTTTACGTCTGTCTCAGATCACAAGGGTAGGAAGAATGTAATACACAGTTTACATTCAATCTCACCTGCCACCTTTAAACTTACTTCCTCTCAAATGTATTTCAATCTCAATTCACACAAACTCCGGATCCCTTGCTATAACTATCTGATTACGACAAGTGCGTTCAGAGGGATTCCGTCCTGAATAATATATGAATTCAATTAGTACACGGGACATACTCTATTCAACATTGACGCGCTGTCCAATTGTGCCTGGAATAGATGCCACACAATTGAATGCATTGGTCTTCGTGCTTCAATAACCCGCAGTGTCATAGTTACTGAAGCACACATTAATAATTAAATAAGCAGTAACGCTATTAATGGGCAGGAATGAATGGTAAATATAGAAAGACGTCATATTAGCTGACGGGATGAGCAGATGATGCTGACACAGCTTATCACGGTGAGAGAGTAACACGTGTAGGCGTATTCATGACTGTAAAACCGACCAAAACATGTGAATGAACTAAAGTAATTTAGGAACAGATTCTCCATGTGTAGTAGACTTTACCAAATTTTAAGTTCATCGTGGCTATGGGAGAAAGTGTTACGGGCGAATTAAGAATGGACATTTAAGTACTAAATTTTAAGTTCATCGTGGCTACGAGAGTATTACGGGCAAAGAATGGACATTTCAGTACTAAACTTTAATTGCATTGTGGCTACGGGAGAATGTATTACGGGCAAAGAATGGACAGTTCAGTACTAAACTTTAAGTTCATCGTGGCTACGGGAGTATCACGGGCAAAGAATGGACATTTCAGTACTAAAGTTTAAGTTCATCGTGGCTACGGGAGAATGTATTACGGGCAAAGAATGGACATTTCAGTACTAAACTTT
>JAUTBV010109287.1:0-31084 GCA_032361325.1 Lepetodrilus fucensis
CTGTGTGTGGTTGCTATCTTTGTGGGAGGTGGGGGGTGGGGGGGGATCTCCCAGGTGGAGTAGAGTTACATTACAAGTAGAGATTAGAACCTGCTACAGCTTGGGCTCGGCTGCAGAAGCAAATCTGTTCCTTTGAACTTACAAGATAACCACAGCTTATGTCATCGCTGCAGAGTAGCATGCTGGCCGTAGCATGTAGGGCTGATTGGTACCATATGACAAAACACTGCCTTTACAATCGCCCCTTCCCCCTCTCTCTCCCCTCCCCCTCCCCCCATCCCAATTCTCCTTCCTACAAAAATTCTACAAATAGTGGTACAGAGAGTGAGTGATTGAAAATGCAAATTCAGCACCATTCACCTGAGATCATCTTATTCATGGATAAGCTTCATGAAACAGAATCTCCAACATAATAACGTGTTGCAGATTCTTTGATTAATGACACTGATAAATTATGAACAATGCTGATTCCAGATTCCATGTACAGTGTAGTGAATTATCTGTCGTTTACTCTAAGTAGAATGAGGCAGATTCTATGTACAGTGTAGTGAATGTTTTACATTTCTGAAGTCAGTTTTCATTGTCATGAGGCCTGAAAAGATATTCTCAGAATGTGAAGATACATTTGTATATGCTTCTTGTTATGACATGTTGGCAGTCTCAAGACATGCTTGGTTGCTTGTAGACAATTGTCTGTCAGAATAGACAAGTTTGGCAGTGTGACCAAAGTACATGTATTGTGTGCACTGAAATGTTAGTATAAGATTTCCTACATGGTCGATATACATACCTTTAATAATTTTATGTCTCGGGACGTGTGGATTGAAAGGAGCATGTAGTATAATTATTCCTGTGCGTCACACGAATAAAAGTAAGTACATCTGAATATGGAATGAGGTACAGAAATAGGTATCGTGGGCTGTGTTGGTATGTGAGGGCAGACAACTAGGGAGATAATACAGGAGGCACTTTAGTTGATTCCAACACATTTACATGCATCAAATTGGATAATTGTATTATGAGGAAGAAGCTCATCGCTAGGGTGTTGACAATAATTCAATTTTGTGCTGTACAGAGATGTGATCTGATCGATCAGATTTAGAAGAAGAGTCCTTTTTCAGCAGGTAATTTGATGAAGTTGGTTTATTTTGACATGTCCACCTTTGACGTCATCTGCTTCAAAATACACTGGGCATGTAACAGCTTGCATCCATTCTTGTTAACATCTGCTATCAAGACAGCTTTATTCCCTAAGACATAAAAGAAAGCCACACTATTGACTAACCGTAGTTCAGCATTAAAATGATGCACTTTCACACACCGCCATTAAACACAGGCCTAATGAGAAGCTGGTGTAGGCCTATCAGTGTACAGTAGCAGTAGCTGTCGGTGTGTGTGTGTGTGTGTGTGTGTGTGTGTGTGTGTGTGTGTGTGTGTGTGTCACGTGTGTCACGTGTGTCACGTGTGACTGATGATGTGCTGGTGACTCCAGGGTATCTTATGGCTTGGCTAGCTCCTCTCTCCCCCCCCCTTCTCTCTCTTCATAACAGCTTCATAAGTATGATTTGTATACAGCGTTGTCTTCTTGCCTGAGGAAGTACAGTGCATGTTACTTGCTCGTGGGAAGTGATCGTACAAAGTTAATGCAGTGAGTGACCAACTACTGGGATGCTTGGTGGTGGTGGTGGGCATTAGTGATCTGACTGTGGACCATCTGCATAAGCTGTGTGGCTTTTTAGTGCCAAGTGTGGCTTGTTTTAGTGCCGTCAGAAAGCAGTCCAATGGGACAGAGACTGAAATTTACTGCAATATGTAAGTAAGAACGGAGACTTTTGACCGTGTCGACATAGAACTCAGTGTGTAGGATTATGTAAGTGGTCGTTGTGTTCATCATTCGATTTGTTCTGTTATTAAACAGCAGATGGTCATCTTCACTGTTATGTAATGTTTGTAATATCATTTTAGTATTTATTTGAAAAGTCAGTTTGCGGTTTTAATTAAGTCTTGGGACAGTAGCAGTCCACTGTGTAGTGTCGCTAACTGAAGTCTTGGGACAGTAGCAGTCCACTGTGTAGTATCGCTAACTGAAGTCTTTTGACAGTAGCAGTTCAATGTAGTGTCGCTAACTGAAGTCTTTGGACAGTAGCAGTTAACTGTGTAGTCTGAAGTCTTGGGACAGTCGCAGTCCACTGCACAGTGTGCATTAACTGAAGTCTTGGAGCGCTGCAGTCCAATGTGTAGTGTGCAATAACTGAAGTCTTGGGACAGTAACAGTCCACTGTGTAGTGTGCATTAACTGAAGTCTTGGGACCGTAGCATTCACAATAACACCAAGAGCTGTTGTTGTTCGGAGCTGGACGGCAAGTCAATGGCAAGGTCCCAGCAGTAAATAGTGACAGCTTGCCAGAATGAGAATAACATGGCAGTTTATGAGAAGAAATCAACTGCCAAGTGTAAAGTTATTTATATATATTATTATTGATATAGCTGTATAAATAGCTGCACCAGTGAATGGAAGTGGGAGAGTAACAATTTGCTGCTCTATGGTTGACTGAGCAATATGGTTGGCTGAGCAATGGCGGGATGTGTGTGAGCAAGGCAATGATTGAATAGGGTGGGAAATGGTTGGGTAGGTTGGTTGAGAGTCCAACTAATGAAAGGATGAGGTGGTTAATGGTTGATGAAGGTGATGAAGGTGATGAATTTAGTAATGAAATGATGAGGTGATATGTGATGGCTTTTTTTTATAAAAGTGAATAACTGTTTGATTATATTTCAGATGGTGTCTATAATTGGATATTTGTATTTGAACATGGCAATATATATCTTGGTAATATGGATTTCTATTCTCTATTAGCTGATATCGGTGAACTGTGATCACCATATTGTGTGTCATCTACGTAAGCACTATCCATTCACACGCAAGCAAATATGTTATTTCTGTAAATTCATTGATATATGCAACCTGTCAGCGTGCCTCCGTAACTCGGATTGAATGTTAACTGCATTGCACAATGTTGGAAGGTGTATTTACGTATCAAGTTGGCACTTTATTGAATTTATATTCACAGCAGACATGAAATTATCCAGATGTAAAACAACACTGTCTGAGCTCATTCAGACTGTCAATCTCTTCCATGAGTTGGTCCACAGCAATCCACATCCATCCACATCCATCTACATCCATCTGTCCTAGTTCTAATCTCCACCACAAATTGACCATACCCATTTCACCATAAGTAATTAAATCACATGCCCAAAGACTACCAAACCTATTGTTTTGGGAATGTCCCCCTTCTCTCTCTCAGATGACCGTTCACAATACTCGCTTATTTTGCAGACCTGTGGAATCGGTGTCACTCGAAATAGCGACTATGGTCCCTATTTGAAAGGACGTGGTTTAACATCAGGTGATTGGAACGGAATGGAGGCCCGAAGGCCTTTCTTTCCTTCAGTACTCAGTACTCTAATCTAACCCGCTATGTTGCTATGGCGATAGCACAATGGCTGCCACTTTAATTGATTGGGGACCTTTGCAATCAATTTTGTGCAATTATTATGCAGCTTTATGCATTCGAATGCCTGCGTCGTCTATCCATCTTTGCCTTATCGGTCCACCTTCATTGACACCCGTCTGGGCGACTGACACCGGTAATCCAGGTGACCGACACCTATCTGGGAGCGAGCGAGCGAGCGAGCGAACTAGCGAACTGTCTTCGGTTGTGGCAGTCTGTACGATAGTTGTGCAAAGCAGGACATGGAGGCGAGGACAGAAGGACAGGAGGTGTGTTGGCAGGACATCACAGAGAAGCCCAATACCTAGTCGTACATTGGTACCACCCGTCTACTGCCACTCCAGCCTCTCCAGTATGAAGCGTGTGCAGGAGAGCTTGCTGTCACCGCGACGGCGTTCCAGCTCCGTGTAACTCCACATCACAGCAGGATCAGTGTTATTCCTATTTATGGTCGTTTTACCGAAAGAAAATGGTGTCGACGCCAACTCTACGTCAGTTGTATCACTGTATGGGGCTCGCCTGATTTGTCCACCAGGTGGGTGCGCGTTTGTTTGTGTGTGTGTGTGTGTGTGTGTGTGTGTGTGTGTGTGTAGTGTGTGTGTGTGTGTGTGCGTAAATATATACATCATCATGTATCTATGTACGTATGGATGAGTGTGTGGTTCGGTAAAGGGATCTCATTATTGGGAAATTGAGATTGGTAATTTGCAGGAGTATGTTTAGTTTGTTAAGCTTATTTTTGCCTTATCAGCATCTCTGGGCGCTCCATCATTAATTCATGGTTTTGTCAGGCTCGGGGAAGGTCTCCGGCGGCGGTGAGGACACACCGCTAGGTGGCAGCACCGTTCACGCCACGGCTGCACAGTGCTGTGTGGGAATACACTCGTGGTAGTGCCTATTGATAGATCTGCAGCTTCAATAAGCTCAAGGACTGCGAGAGCCTTGTTAGTGACATGGCGCCATTATTTTGCCATTTGTTAAACAGTGTAGTGAAATTCAGCGGGGAATTGACACGTGATGAACTCCTCAGCAAGGGAGAAAGGCCATTTGAAGTCCGATTAACGTTGGGCAGCAGCGACAGCTAAGCTTCTTCCAGCGTTCAATGACGTGTTTGCTTCCAACACCCGCGTGAATTGACTCTGTGACTAACGGCGTGCAGATATGATCGGCAGTGTGAATAACTTAGTGCAGTGCTTGGGGACATTGCCGCACGTGTCCACGTGGAATAATCGTATACCTGATTTTGTAGCCGGCATATAAATTCAGTCACGCTCAGCTTGGATTATTGTGGCCGATTCATTTCTGTTTGTTTTTTTCCTTTTACATTGTGTGTAATTTAATTTAATTAAATGTAACTTAATTCATAAATGTTCAGCGGTAACATATATGAAGTCAGTCAGTAATACTTCCTCGTGACAATTCAAATCTTTTGAATAATGAACACATTTGAACACTTATTGGAACACATATTGGAACACATTTGAACACTTGCCTCCATGGCTAACGAAGACACCATATGCGTTCCTAATGCATTATTGCATTATTAGTGTTCACCAAGTACTAGTTGTGGATTAGGAACTGCTGTTTGAAGCCACGCTGCACTTTTGAAGAACCCAAATTAATCTGGTTACTTTCTGCTCTGCATCATGCCTGAATGGAATCACAAACAAAAATAATATCTGACCTTTGTATTGTCTGATGCGGTAAAGTTTGTGAGTACCGTGCAGAGGAGGTGCTTATAGTCGAGTGGGAAGACGGTTGTGAAATCCAGGAGGTTGTGA
This sequence comes from Lepetodrilus fucensis, assembly GCA_032361325.1. Taxonomy (NCBI): domain Eukaryota; kingdom Metazoa; phylum Mollusca; class Gastropoda; order Lepetellida; family Lepetodrilidae; genus Lepetodrilus; species Lepetodrilus fucensis. Next base: position 5,297 of record JAUTBV010109287.1, read on the forward strand.
AATCCACAATTACCTGTGGTTGTTGAGTCTGCAGGTCAGAGAAGAAGAAGTCTGCATAGCTTGGATAACTCACTTAACTGAAAGATTATTCCCGGAGATGATGACGTGAGTGGCTGGCTGCCCACCTGCTGGAGAGTGTTGTTGTCAGAAGGTAGGCCGGGTTCGAGCCTCGGGTTCGAGCCTCGTATCTCTGGCATTGTATAACACATTCTCACTCATTCACACGCACGCACACACTCATGCACGCACGCACGCACACACCTACATACACACACACACATACCTACACACACACACACACACGCACACACGCACACACACACACACACACACACACACACACCTTCCAGGTTTCATCAATTTAAGATTCTATAGTATAGTTAAATATTAATTGTCACGTATGGGTGAAAAATAACCATCACTCACTTAATTTGAGATAAATAAAAAAGTATGTATTTTTTTTTAATAATGTCTGTAATCAGATCTTGTCATAGTTCAGGACCCAATTTCATCCCACTGCTGGAGAAGATCAGTTCTATAGAGCATCTCCTCCATGCAAGAGAGACATAACACCCAAGACGCCATCAATATTATTGTTTGTATCTTGTAACCTAATGTCCTAATTTCGTGGGTTTTTTTTTTTTCTTCTTTCGTGACAAAGTTTATGCTTCGAAGAACTGCATTGGTAATCTCGCAAATGACCTGCTAATGTAAGCTTACATACAATTTTTTTGTTGTGCAATCTTTCCATTGTCAGTTAATAATACATGAGTGCGACTGGTACGAGTAAAGTGGAAGGTGTTGTTTGGCCAGGCAGGAGACGGACAGATATAGACTGTGTGGGATGCAGGGCCACAGGGCTGATGAGCAACTTACTGGAGGCCAGGGGGGAGCAGGCTGGATGTCTTGTAGTAGCAATCTTGAAGACTTGGCAGTCAATGAGTAGTGGCTTTTTTTTATTCTTAGCTTTCCATAGTATTCTAACAGCAAGTTTGTGTCATGCACTGGAAGGGTATGCCAGTTAAAAGGGGTTAACTGAAGTTATTGTTTGATTGTCTGAACGATTCTTTATGGAAGTATTTCCATGAGCAAGGTCTTCCCGTGTATTTTATATTTTACTTTTTTCTTATTTATTTATTTATTTTATTTTATACTGTTGGTATCAATTTCTATATCTTCTGTAAAATATGTTACCTTGACTTAATTTGTTGTATATTATTTGCCAGACTTTGTTAAATTCATATCAGCTAATATCATCAAATAGTATTTTGCTGGAAACAGCTGGAGATGTCATATTTGTCAATGATTTTTAATCAATTGATGAGGACGTGTGGAGTGAATCACGATGTGCACTGGTCAATGCCGTACAAGGTGTTTCATTGACTTCCAATGTCCTTCAACAATATTAAAGCGGTGCTTTCTTGTAGCAGTCACTTGACAGCCTGGCTGATATGCAGCTATAGTGTGCTGCTTGTGGACATAAGCTTTCCTTGGGCATTGATCCCAATCCTGGTGTCCAAGCATCCCAATCCTGGTGTCCAGGCATCCCAATCTTTGTGTCTGAGAATTCCAATCTTTGTGTCTGAGAATTCCAATCCTGGTGTCCGACACCCATCTGTTCAGCTTCAACATTGGATAGGATATCATGTTTTGTTTTAGTTGATTTGCAATTATATTCTTCCTATTATTGTTATTATTTTTTTTATTATTATTATTAATTATGTTCTACCTATTTTTGTTATCTATTATTATTATTATTATCTATTATTATTATTATCTATTTTTATCTGTTTTTATTATTGTTATCTATTATTATTATCTATTATTATTATCTATTATTATTATTATCTATTATTATCTATTTTTATTATTTTTATTATTGTTTTCTATTATTATTATTATTATTATTATTATCATCTATTATTATTATTATTATTATCTATTATTATTTAAACTTCTTCATTTTTTAAATACATATAGTAAAATAATTTAATGTTTAATCATCGCAAATAGGTGAAAGATGCCCGCAGCAACGTTAAAACATTTTCACTCACTCCCTATTAATATAAATATTACTATTTATTTATCATTATTACTGCTATTGTTGTTATTATTACTGCTATTGTTGTTATTATTACTGTTATTGCTGCTGCATTGCTGTTAATTCCAATATACAGCCCGTGCTGGTGACTTTTATGTGGAATGTCATCATTTGCTCCTAACAGTTGATTGTGAGAGTACATGTGAGGCTTATGGAGGATTAGTATGTTGAATAATTGATGACAAAGAGAAGTTTAATGGTAAGTGTCCTCATCAATATGTCATTGTCAACAGGGAGAACAATTGGTGATGGATACCCTTGTCATAGTAGAGCCCTCCCTGGCTAAACGCTGAAGATCCATGACCAGCCGAGGGTTATGTATTGTTGTACGAGGGTTATGTATTGTTGTACTAGGGTTATGTATTGTTGTACGAGGGTTATGTATTGTTGTACGAGGGTTATGTATTGTTGTACGGAGGATGGGGTTCCGGCTAGTGCTGGCTAAAATATATATGTCGATAATTATGATTATTATTGATGGAAATATTTAGTAATGATTATCAATATAAAAATTGTGGTATCAATACCTGATTTATGGATTATTACAAAATAAAGTTCTTTCATGAAGTGATGGTTTAGTATCTTCAATTCTTGTCATAGTAACATGATTTAAACAATATTTATTCTCATGAAAGACATTACACACAAAACATTTAACAATACAATAATAATATACATAAATCATGAGTAACATCTATCTTGTCATAGTACCATCCATCTTGTGACAGTACCGGTGGGAGATATAGTATCAGAGCAACACACCAAGTGACCCCCAGGTAACTGTTATTGTGATGAACGTAGCTTGTTCCATAAAACTATGTCAACGTGTCACGGTGACACACAGGATCCTACAGATAATTCTGGTTATTGCCAATTGTTACCTTGGATGCTATCATCAGTTTTCACCCAACCGGTGCATAGCAGAAACACCTTTCAGTGTGAGCTTCCTTCCACCCAGTATATAACACAAACACCTTTTTGGTTAGGGCATCCCTCTGTGGCTCCAGTGAGAAGTAGGTTAATGATGAGATTAGCAGGGTTATTAGGTTGCCTAGGGAGTTCTGATTGTGCTTATTTTCTTTGCACCAATTCCAATGATGCGACTTGCTAATGAGTGTAATTCATGTTGACTAATGATGTAACACAGGGGGCTTTATGTGTATATATAATCTGTATTTGTAATCAGTCCTGCTTTGTGAATAAGGTTCTTTTCAGCTTATTGGAACTCGTGAAATGTTTCTGTTGCCTGGGAGAGAGAAAAAAAAAGACACGCATTTCTTTATTATTGTACAGGACTGATGACACACATGGCCTGTAGTGTTCTGCTTGTTTTTGTTTATTCATACGAAGAATTACATATCTGGTCTATGTAGTTTTTGACATGCAGAGTTGACTTGCAAGTGTTGATACTTTCAAGGCTTTCACAGAAGTCCCATCGACGTTAAACTCCATATTCACACACTCACTCGCTCACTCACTCAGAAGTCCCATTCTTGGTTGGTTTCAGAACGTGTTTGTTTCCTGGTTGGTTTTCAGAATGTGTGTGTTTCCTGGTTGGTTTTCAGAACGTGTGTGTTTCCTGGTTGGTTTTCAGAACGTGTGTGTTTCCTGGTTGGTTTTCAGAACATTTATGGAAGTCATTGCATAGAGCAGTATGCCACATGAGTTTTAAGATCTACAACCACATGTTTTATGTATAGCCATGCTTTTAATATATTACCACATCTCTTATGTATAACACAGTTCCCAATTTACAACCATGTTTCTGATGTTTTGTGTTGTTTCTGATGTATGACCACACTTCTGATGAATGAATGAATGAATGAATGTTTCTGATATATGACCACACTTCTGATGAATGAATGAATGTTTCTTATGTATGACCACACTTCTGATGAATGAATGAATGAATGTTTCTGATGTATGACCACATTTCTGACACGTATAACCATGTTTCTGAAGTACGCCTATATTTGCATGGCATCTGACGTTGGACGTTGTTGTTGCAGGTATTGCGAGGCAGTGAGAGGTGACTGAGGCGCAATGGCTGCCCCAGCGCCGCCCACATCGGGCACCACGATGGACACAGTCGACGGGCGCCCTGCCGAGTACGGGCTGAGCCTCAAGGAGCTCCGTGACTTGATGATGAATCGCGGGGCGGAGGGATACGAAATTGTACAGACCAAATACAATGGAGTTACAGAGATGTGCAGGATGCTATATACGTCGCCAAATGAAGGTAAGCCAGCGTCATGTATGTAGGTAGGTAGGAAGCCATCTCCGAGTTTGGAATATGCACAGAATATTCAAAGCTTGAAAGCTGACTTATTACATAGTTACGATTAAAACATCACCAAAAGTCTTGTTTCTTTTGAAAATGTGAACCTTGTTGGAAAAATAAAATCTTCCTGTAGTTCGATGTACAAGTATAGAAGGGTGCAGTAGCATGTTTTTGTGCTGGTGTAGTTATCTCCCTTTGTTCATGAACACGAGCAATATAGCATGTACAAAGTATTCTTGTTACTGACATCCATCCGTAAAATACTGCTGACATAGTAGTATACTGCACCTATCTTACATATTGAGCATTTGTAGTGCATCTGTCTTACTATTGTCCATCATAACATCTGTAGTGCATCTCTTACTATTGTCCCGTCATACCCTCTAGTGCATCTATCTTATTATTGTCCATCATACCCTCTAGTGCATCTATCTTACTATTGTCCATCATACCCTCTAGTGCATATATCTTACTATTGTCCATCATACCCTCTAGTGCATATATCTTACTATTGTCCATCATACCCTCTATAGTGCATATATCTTACTATTGTCCATCATACCCTCTAGTGCATCTATCTTACTATTGTCCATCATACCTCTAGTGCATCTATCTTACTATTGTCCATCATACCTCTAGTGCATCTATCTTACTATTGTCCCGTCATATCCTCTAGTGCATCTATCTTACTATTGTCCATCATACCCTCTGTAGTGCATCTATCTTACTATTGTCCATCATATTATCTGTGCTTCCTAGTGCCAGGAACTGCAACTAGTGCTGTGTGCAAGGATGATTGAATGAATGAATTAAGTCTGCTTATCACCGCTTGCAATCATCTGTGAGTATCTGTGCATGGTCATCTGTACAAGAAGCAACTTGTTCCAGGCAGATATGGCCTTGAGGTCAATGGTAGCTTAGACTGAAGCAGGTTATTGATTGCTGCCACTTATTTCTGTCAACATCTTCGCTGATGAGCACGCTTCACGCTCATAATACGCACCACTCATAATTGTGATGCCCGGATCCTATCAAAGGGACACAAATGTCCGTAGCATGAATCCTAGTGCAGCTCTGCGGGCCTATTTTCGAAACATTTTTAGGATCGTACGACAATCTTAACGATTCTTATAGTATGGCTAAGAACTGTTCTTAGGCTAAAATGTTTGTAAGAACATTTTGAGAATACTAGGCCCCCAGGCCATTTTCTGGTGTTTTAATCATTGTGGCAGTGGGTGGTATGCAGCTAGCATGTGTTGTCACCTGTATCTGTGACATCTGCGTATGTTAAGAGGTGTCACTGGAGAGATGGCTGTCTGGAATATGTCTCCTCTTGGCTGAACTGTCGTCCATAGGCCACAGCACCTCCTCATAATGCTGTACATATTCCACTTGAACCAAAGGCACCGACGCGAATGTCCGCAACTATTCTGTGCATATTCCAGACAACCACTCAACAACACTAATACCAGCAACTATTCTGGGGAATATTCTAGACACTAAGCCAACTTCCTGTGGTGAGCATTCCACCTCGGACACCACCTCAGTTATCTTTCTCTTTCTCTCTCTCTCTCTCTCTTTCTCTCTCTCTTTCTCTTTCTCTCTCTCTCTCTCTCTCTCTCTCTCTCTCTCTCTCTCTCTCTCTCTCTCTCTCTCGCACACACACAGACACACACACATATCCACACCTCATTTTCTGCATTCTGTGCCTCCAATCAATACTCAACTAAAGCGGTTTCTTGTCGGATCGACCTTTGCCATTTCGGGAAAATTGATTCGAGGTCCAGATAATCCATTTCAAAGCAAAGATCATGGTTTGGAATTTTCTTTAACTGTGGCCCCGGCTACGGCTATATCTGGCCTGGTGGCGGCGCTGGCATAGCTGTATACCAGCGCAGTGTCCGCAGTTTAAGAATAGCCCAGGAGGAATTGGATGCTGGATGTATGTGTCACAGGCTGCTGAACAGAGGCGGAGAGACAGGAGAACAGATTTATAAATAGGAGAGAGAGAGAGAAAGAGAGAGAGAGAGAGAGAGAGAGAGAGAGAGAGAATTTGTTTCATTCATGCAGTTTTAGTACAACTTAGCAACTATCATTGTATTGTGTATTTGTGTACTGTGAATCATGAAATTAATGCGTCACTAATTTAATGCGACCTCTAGATTTTAGACATAAATGCGACACCAATAAAATGCGAACGGCCATGTCTCCATACATGTTTCCCTCCACGTCTTACCTTTAACGCGCAGCAATTAAATGGTACAATAAGGCGGTCGCATTTTTTGCATTAATATTCTGCTCGCATTAATTTCATGATTTACAGTATTATCAATAAATGCTTTATCAGGTGCTTGCAGGTTTACTGCCACCATACGGCTGGCTAAATATATCGATAATCGCAAGTAGCGTCGATGGAACTACATGATATGGAAAATATTGATTTTCAATTTTCGATTTGGAAATGGAATTCTAGAATAATATTTTATATTGTCAGGATCAAGGAAAATAGTGATAACTAATTTGAAACATTATACAATTTCAAATAATTGATAACAGTTCAAAATTGCTGTATTTCATACTACAGCTGAAAAGAATGTGTTATTTTCACGACATGTACATTTTTCTTCATAGGAATTATATTTAATATGTTCAAAATGCCGCTAATTTACCGCAGTGGTTTCAACATAAATTGTAAGATAGAAAATGGCGGCAGAATTAATATTTGTATCCTCTGGCAGAGGCTCTGCATATATATATATATAGCAACCTTATTTGTCCGATATTTATCGATAGTTACTTAGCGAATATCGTCTTGTAGTCAAATATAATTAGTCATAAACTGTGGTTCTTTTTCTCTTTAGTAAAACTACATCTTTAATATACTTCTCCCTTCTGAATAAAATCAAAGTGTTATATTTCTGCATGTGATTGGGCAACTTAAGTCGCCTTCAACAGGAAGAGGGTTAATGAAATTGATAAACACATTTAGTATTGTCATATGTATTGGTAAATATGTTTTATTTATAAAATTGTACATTTTGTATGATATTCATATTGTGATGCCATAATACACTGTTACTAGCCCCCATTGTGTATAATATATCAATGGCGGTTCCTCAGCACTTTCAATACGGTTAGTTCGCCTGTACCCAGCGCTACTCTGTTCATACTTGCTTCTATTAATGTCATTTGCTGTTATTCCTGTTTCGACACAAATCTGAATTTGTTTTCTTTCTTTTCTTTGCAGGATTATCAGGAAACCCAGTAGACTTAGAACATAGAAGAAAAGTATTTGGATCCAATATTATACCTCCGAAGGCTCCTAAGTCGTTCATGCGCCTCGTATGGGAGGCTCTTCAAGATGTCACCCTCATTATTCTCATTGTAGCTGCAATAATTTCATTAGGTTTATCCTTTTATAAACCACCAAAAGATCCCAATTTGGGTGAGTACCACGTTTGTGAACAAAACAACACCATTGTTATTGCAGTCAATTCCTGATTGTTTCATACCTGATTAGTTGTCGCGATTTTCTTTGAAGAACATGATTAGTTGTCACGATTTTCCCCCGACGGTCAGCTAATATTATAGCTTATTAACGATTATCAAAATATCTTTCATATATTGCCTCTATTTTTTGGGTAACTGACCACAACAAATGTAAGCCGACTTATTTTGTATGTTTTTGATAGGTGTGGGTTGTGATATTTAGCTATTTTTAGTTATATTACATGTGTAATTATCAGGTTTGTGATTCATTGGAATTGACTGTAATATTGATGACAGTCTGTGTGTACATTGTTTATGCTTCTTCCAACTAAACCAGGGGCAACTGAAGTTGCCCTTTAGATATCAGCAGTCATTGCTATGATAGAGTTGGGAAGTAGTTAACCTTTTCTCTACTGGCGCCAACCAAGCATGTCTTGCACATGGCATCTCCAGGTGTCCACAGCAGGATAAAGGTTAATGAATCTCATGAGTTAAAAAATAAATAAAAAATAACAGTTTTGTAACATTATCTTGTTAGTGAATGCAGACAATATGGTGCTGATGCAATCGACTTTTGATTTAAAGTATATATGGTAATAGCTTACATGCATTTGTACTATATCTCTTTGTGATAAATCTAGGATATATCTCATTGAATAGTAGGGGGTCTGACATGCTTAATGGTTCGAGAATGCTATGGCATTTAGATAATCAGAAAGGGTATATTGGTCTTTCTAGATGGTGTTAGTATGCCTAAGGAATGTGGAACTATAAATACTATCACCAGAGCACAAGAAGTAGATTACTAAACATGGCATTACATGGAAATGTTAAGTCACATGTTTGCACATCACTTTTTACCCATTAGTATACATCTATTTTGAATATCAAATGCAGGATTGTCATATTAGCCCGTACAGTACTGTGAGATGCCTCGCAAACAGGAAGTCAATTGAATAAGTTACATGTATGGTTGGGCAACAGGTTCATCCAGTAATTCCGTGTGGAACTGGAGTTCTAATCCAACACAGGCACCAGGTTATCTTTTCACACAGAATAGCTGTAACTGCCTGGAGGATCTAGTATTGTACATCATCAGATTACAGTTAACTTGTTCTCACATGTATCCAGTGTACGAAATACCGCTGGCCCAATGGCTTGGCCATTTCTCCCAATGCTAAAGGTATCCTAAGGGCCAGTAGAAATTCATGTTTTTTGTTTTTGTTGTAAACATTTGTTATTTGTATCATTATTCAGGCCAGTAAGTTTCCAGCAGTAATTTCGAACACTGCATGTATCGCATGTTCCAATGCTGAGATGGACGTGCCTCTGTTTATTCTTTCGTCGCAAATGGGTGAAAGAATCCCGCAGCGACGTTAAAACTCCATATTCACTCACTGTTTATTCTTAAAGTAATTGTATTTGTCCAGCTCTCCTGAGAATCACAGATATGCCATCGATATTTCAATGTACATTTGCACCACAAAAAATTCCATTAAACCCAACAATACGTTTGTACCTCCAGATTTGATATGTTCTAAGAAATGTTCAAAAGACCATTCTGTCCATGAACCAAATGCTCTGTTTATCAACCTGGTTAAAGCCAAGTAATAAAATCAATACACTCTCCCTCTTTACATGATAGTGTTTCTAACTGCTGGATGAATATTGATTATTTTTTTTATATATACTTTTGAATGATACGGATACCTCTAGACAGTGGCTTCTTTGATTTGTGTGTGTGTGCGCGCGTGAGCTGGATGAATATTGATTATTTTTTTTATATATACTTTTGAATGATACGGATACCTCTAGACCTCTAGACAGTCTTTGATTTGTGTGTGTGTGCGCGTGTGTGTGCGCGCGCGTGAGAGTGTGTGTTGGCGTAAGTATACATTCTGTCCTTCACTTGTGCAAACTGCCACACTTGAAGGGCTGGAAGATGTTTATTGGCCTATGAGCTGATTATTCTGACAGTACCAAGTAGGTAAAGTGATGTCAACAAGATGTATGTTCATTTTAACTACACAGTGTAACTCTATGGGCTATCCAACTTAAATACCAGTTCTGAAAATTGATGTATTTCACATGTGCACTGCATCAAAGGTACGGTATCTTAAAGTATACATTCTTAAAAGACAACTCCAGTCATTTTAAAGTCTTAACTTGTAATGAAGTGCCACATGTAATCATCATATTTCCTGAGAAACAAGGTAGCTAGCTGAGGAAATAATTTGATTCTGAAGGAGTCCCTTGTGGTCAAGTTTCTTCTTGTAAAGTCGGAGGGTATAACGGGAATTGTTGAGAGTTCTATAGTGGAGATTGGGCACTCTTCTAGTCGGATATTCCTTTTTCGTTGTAGTGGTCTGTGTTTAGTCAAAGGACATGAATTACCTCCCATCACCTCTCCACCATTCTTCCATCTCTCCAGCCGATCTGACTGTTGTTTGGATTGGCAGCCACCCAGATGAACCTCCACGGCCCAAAGTCAGCACCCAGCTATTTCTGTGCCAGATATCCACTGGTGAATGGAACGCCATGGCAACATCAAAATGACACCGGGAGCTGGCACATAATTAACTTCAGGTCTCGAAGATGCTCTGCCGTTTTCAATCACGGTGCAGACAATAAGGAAATTCATCTCTATTTAGACATTGCAGAAATGAGAGTTTTCAGCCAAATTGGCAGATTTACTCGATTTGATTCTGTACAATTGAGTCCAATCTAGACAATGGTTGGGCAAAGCTTTCTGTGATATAAGTAGCAACTGCCTTCCTCTCTCCCCGACACTCACAATGTGCACCAGAAATTGTCCACTTTGCACGCAGCCTTTAAGACACAATACAGGGAAATAAGCCGTGTAGCATCAATAGCCTCAATAGCATCAATGGCGCAGCAAACTGAAAATGTCAATAGTCTACAATGATTGTTTGCTCTGGTACTTAGCGGGCGTGTAATTACTTAAATTATGTTACCAAATCCATCTTCTGTGGGACGCCACAGACACTTGATGGGTGTTAGTTTTCCAGAGGTTTGCTATTATTGCTTCAGCTGAACCTCCCTGTCTGTGTTTAAGGACTTTGTTTATTAAGTGATAGAAGGGCAGGTCCTTTAAGGTGGAATATGAGACAACTGGGACCGTGGATGTCCGTGTATTTAGTGAGCGTCTTTCGAAAGCTTTCGTAATGAAATGAAAATATATTCTCCTGCATGATCCCATTTTTGGTTATTGAAAACTGAATTAATTATGACAAAGTCTGTCTGTTTCTGTACGACACAGCGTTCATAATATTCATGCTGGGCTGATGACCTTCCTGCACCAGATGAAGAGAATAAATTGTTTTCCCAGTCTTAGGTTGAAGGCCTTCCACTGGAATCCAGATGGCTATGCCGTAGAGCTTTAACATTCATCCCACTGCATGGCCACCTAACATGCCCTATAGGACACTGATCCTCATAGAAACCTCAGATTGTGTTCCACGAGGAGAAGAACTATTTTCATAAGCTGGACCAATTGATCTGCAGTTTGGAATATGGGGGTATTTGTTACTGAGCCACCAGGAAGTCCCAGGGGGAAACACTTCACACGTGCCGGTCATCTTGCTGAACTTGTATTGTACTGGTAGAAATATGACCGAATTGCTGATTCTTTACCACCTGGGAACAAGTGGCTCTACTGCACTGCACAGTTCACTGCACTGATCCACTTGCATTTTGATCCATCAAGCACCGAGTACAACCCATTGCAACGGACCCGTTCACCCTTGTATTGGCATTTCCCTGCCAAGCCTCTCTACATCTCGAACCACGGTATTGAAAAATCACACAATGCAGCACTAGCAGGGAACTATTTATAGGATGGTTTGGTTTGGTTTGGTAACTTCACGGTAGTTCTATCTTCCCCATCATTAATAAGCAGAGAAGTTGCGTGGTAGTGCGTTCTGACCTGAACAAACGCAGTTACACAAGCCAGGCAGATTTGGTAATGTGCTAGAACTATTAGAAGTGTTAGTTAGTCAGTGCCAGTGCCACCACCTTCTGTTCTGTTCTGTTGTGGGTCAAGACAGGCATCAACCAAGATGGATATAGAACAGGCCTGTCACTCTTCAGGAGGCTAGATAGATCAAGGCAACAACACCCAGGCTTGGTTCTGGTGCAATGTTGGACACGATTACCCAATAGTGTGTGGTTGCTGTACAGTTTGAACTTATCGATCGAATAGGAAGACTGAGTCTATTTGAGGAATTGAAATCCAAATATGGATGCCATAACAGTCGTCTTTGCCATGCCCTTTGATATAATAACTTCCAAGAAAATTATTTCAGCAATAACAATCTTGGGTGTCGACTTGGAATATTTGCCATTCAGTACAAGCATTCTCTTGTTGGTATTGTTGCATGTGGGTGAAATATTCCCACAGCAACAAAAATCAATAAAACATCTTGTTAATAATTATTGCAATTAATTTTATCTGATGGTTTCAATTAGAATTTAGTTTGTTTATTACTTCTCCAAAGGTAGCATACAATTCAATGTAACTGTTTTTCATTGTTCTTTAGTAGGAACTAGGAAGATTTTGATTTTGATTTTATGCTTCTACGAGAAACTGGCAAATTAACATGGTATTTTTCAGGACATCATTTTAAACTGTGAAAGGCTTGGTAGAACTGCACAATTCCAGTTTAGCTAGCTACTGTTAAAAGCTACTGTTAAAACAAGGGAGATCTTGTTTAGAAAAATGCATTGTTTTTGAAGTGTTATTTCAGGAATCCTACATGCTGGAAAACTGATAAATCTATCATCATGTCAGGCATGCTTACGGCAAGCCAGTTTCTTCTGTAACGTTTTCACCGATTGGCTCTTGTTTTCACCGATTGGCTCTTGTTTTCACCAATTGGCTCTTCCACTAAGATAGCAACGGAATGATCCCATGTGAACATTTATAGCCTAAAGCACAAACTTACATGGCCATGTGTATCTGGGCATTTCTACTGGAAGATTTTAAGATTGTTCTGTAATGGTTTTGGCAGATGAGAACTGACATGTTATTATCTCCTCTTGCAAATAAATGTCAGATTCCGGTTGGCTAATGAGCGATCGCATTACTGTCCGTTCATCCCAGTCAAAGGTTTCGTGGCATATCATGACCTCTGTGTACAATGCAAGTCGTAAAAGAAAGATATTCCTAATGGGGTTTTTTTCTAATGGAAGTTGTGCAGGGTATATCTTTTATGGCAATGGATGTAGACTGGTAAATGTTTATGTAAAAGTTAAGGGAATCGATTAGCCCTAAAATAATGTAAACCCAATTTTGGGGTCATTTTGATATACAGCCTGTTGATTCTAGGTCATAATGAATCGTTGGTTCATAACTCTTTCAAAATCATCATCGTGCCAGACACGAAGAGCTAGAAATGAATAATAAATATGTCAATTTTCAACAATCTCAAGTCCTTGACAATTGCCTATCCATTTCCTTGTCATAGTTTCTACCTGAATGTGGATTGTCATGTATGGTTGAAAGATTCACGCTGTGACGTAAAAGAATAATTCACTCGCTCACACTCGCCTGAATGTGGATAAATAATAACATTGTCATCAAAACCAATATTCCCACATCAAGCCAGGCGATAGTATCTGTCTATTGACCAATTGATTCTATAGCACACTCTTATCTCATTAATTATGAATGCAAAGGTAATGTTAGGTAAGATAAATTTATCCCTCGAGTTGAATGGCATCGTGTATGATCTCTCAGTACATCCACCAATATAATATCCACTAATATAATATCCACTTGTAGGTCATCATGATGGCATGACATCACAATGTACTTGTACTCGATGAAGAGGAAAAAAAGAGACTAACTTTTAATTGTATATTGTAGGAAGCACCCTTAAAATCTACAAGTAACTCAGGGTGGAAAAACTTGCCCCGAGATTACGAAACTTTTCTGAGTACGATTTCATACTGAAATCAGAATGTTTTTCATAAAATGTCATGTATTTGAGCATAGCACGTACGTTGAGCACGAAAACGTACTCTGAGAAGTTTCGTAATCTTGGAGCCTGGAGTAGCAGTTTTGATCCTGAGATCATGAAAAGTTTTAAGTACGATTTCATGCTCAAGCTCAAAACTTTTATGGGGATTTGTGAACAAATGAGTTGAGCATTTGGGTCCAGATCGTGGAGTCCTACAGTAATGGCATATGTCATATGTCATGTCAGTTACTACTAAGTCCTTCAAATCAGTATGAAGAACATCTATTCATTGGCCATGTCCTCGTAAAGTCGTATAATATGATTTTCACTTGCATAAGCCAGTTCGGAGTTTCAAATATGCTCAAAATGTGTTCACAAAATTCTGCCATACAATATTTGAATTGAGCAGACAATCATGCTCAATTTCTTTTCGTAATTTCATACTACAGTAGACCTCGCATATAACGTACATTGAGACCAGCTATTTGTGTATGTTATATGCGAAGTCTGTTGTATGCATATGCCGTAATTAACGTCAGACGGGACCGGGACTTCAGATTCAGTATGTTATAGGCAAGTGTCCGGTTCATGCGAGGCCTACTTATCTTAATTCTATTTTCATATAATAAAATGTATGACGTATGTAACTGCTGGGTATTTAGGACGGGTTTGAATGATTTGACTTTATTCCACCATGTTGACGATCTGAATTTACAGTTTGTTCATTGTGGTTCAGTGGTTTGTAACAGGTGGTGGCCATATTGAGTATCATTTATAGCATTCTACAATAACCGTGTGCACTTTATGAACATAGCATTAATATCGATTCAGTAATATTGGTGGTTACCTGATTGTTTAATATCTGGTGTAGTTTTGTATATATTATCATGGCAATTTGATACTCATTTTTGGATTAAATATTTGTTAATAATTTATGGATTCAATTTATTTTTAGTATTTATTTTTTAGGGTTGAACTTGTGGGACGTATAATAATTTTAGATTTATTTTTAGTACATGTATATATTTTTTGAGGGTTGAATATATCATGACAATTTGATAATAATTTTTAGATTAAAATGTTGATAATAATTCATGGATTTAATTTATTTTTAGTATTTATTTTTTTAGGGTTGAACTTCGGACAACAGTGTTAAATTAAGTGGGACGTATAATAATTTAGATTTATTTTTAGTATATATTTTTTTAGGGTTGAATAGTATCATGACAATTTGATAAATCATTTTTGGATTAAATCTTTGATAATAATTTATGGATTCAATTTATTTTTAGTATTTATTTTTGAGGGTTGAACTCGGGACAGTGTTAAATTAAGTGTGACGTACCCTGACTGTGTAACTAGTGTTGTGTGTGATGGATCCTACCGCTGCCTACACAACAGAGGAAGGGTTGTTCCACACAAGCTAGATACCGTTTCACCGCATTCTCTACAAGCCATCTTAATGATACTGTACTTTATGGCTGGCTTTGCTATTACTGAAGTAAAAGCTATTGGCAGGGAACTGACGACAACTGCTACCCAAATAGTGCCAGCTTCTTCAAGGGCAACACTCTCTGACCTCCAAGTATGCACGCGAATTGTCTCCGCGAATTGTCTCCGTCTTACTAAGCTTTCTTGGCTTTGTTTATGCCAAACATTCTTTCTATATTGTTTGCCTGTAAATGCTTACTGTAGATTTATTGTGCTGCTGATATTCCGTAATCTGTAGCTCTTGGCAGCGTGTTGTGAAGAGATTTGTTATTGCCTTGGTTTGTTTATTGATGAAGATTTCAGATGTTAACAAATTAAGGGGAAACTGTTCTTAAAGAAAAATGATGAAAATTTGAAACATTTTTTAAATGGGTTGCTGCAGTGAGTTTTAATTACATCTGTAGGAAGATTTCCGTATTGTATTAGCTGTACATTGTGACCTCCATTTTGTATTGACTATACATTGTCCTTATTGTATTAGCTGTACATTGCGACCTCCATTTTGTATTGATTATACATTGTCCTTATTGTATTAGCTGTACATTGCGACCTCCATTTTGTATTGACTATACATTGTCATTGTATTGACTATACATTGTCCTTATTGTATTGGCTGTACATTGTACTGACCACCTTTCATGCCTTCAGAGTTGCTGGTTAATGCGTTATAATATAGTTTGATGACATTCTCACAAAATGTGCATATGCTTAATAGATTTTTTTTTATTCATTCTTCCGTTCATCCAACTGTCAACTGTTAGGCAGTGTAATCGAGTGTGAATTTCTGCTGAACTATTGGAACATTTTACAACACTCAACGATCCAAAACATACTTTTCAAAATGTATTTCTTCAGTAAACGATCTCACACAGAAGTGCTGTGAGTGCAAACTGTTGATATGACTGTGGGATGAGGGTGTTCAGTTATTGCCTTTCTGTCCCAGAGCCAATCACCAAATTACTTCTCATTTCAAGCAGCTTTTTTTTTGCTAGAATCGAATGTCTCGTGAGTGCGTAGGAGTATATTGATCACATCGATGCGAAGAAAGCCCACAGTTTATTGGGTCAGTGCTGACTATAGGGCCTTCCTCTGGAACCTGAATACCGAGAGATTCCCGATACGACAGGACATTGTCGATACGAGGGAGAGGCGTAGAAAGAAATCCCGTTTGATGTGTTTTATTTTCCTGCCATTTATCCAGGAATATGTAGGCTTAGGTTTGGTCCATGATGGCGTTTGTCGACTGACTAATATCGGTGGACAGAGCAGGACTGATGTAGTTATTCCAATGTCTGTAATCATTGTAATTGAAGTGCAGAGGTCTGCGTCATCACAGTCTCAATCTGGCCCCTACTGGGTTAATTTCAGTCTGCTCCTTACTGGGCTAATTTCAGTCCAACTCCTACTGGGCTAATTTAAGTGTGGCTCCTATTGGGTTATTTCTAATTCCAATCTGATCTGGGCTAATTACAACCATTTATCCTGCATTATTCTTACAATATTTTACTTTTATTTGATAATTGCAAGACATTTTCCATAAATCTAGTAGTTTTGTCTTAGATGTCTGCCGGGCATACTAATAATATGCATAGATCTTCTCTCCTTGGGCTGTGGTTGCACCTTTTATTGTCAGACATTTATTGCAATACAAATTGCACCATGCATTTCGTGAATCATATTCTGAAGGTCATCACGACCTCATTCTGATTCAGGTTTCACATTAATTTTTACCAATAGTGTTTTTTTGCAAAAATTAAATGTTCTTGGGATTGTTTTTCATGCAAAATGATGGATGGAGTTGCAGGCAATAAACTGGGTGATATTTTACAGTAAACAGAAGGGACACAGTTGGGTGCTATTTGCAGCCATAAAAGGAGTGATCTGATAATGCTGTACGTCATTCACTGATGTGTGGGAGACTGGCCTCAGATTCTGCTCACACTGATTTGATGTTTACGTCAGACTACAGTACAGTAGTAGCCAGTAGTAGCTAGCAGTAGCTAGCAATAGCCAGTAGTGGACAGAAACTGACTTGATTTCAGCAATGTGTTTGTAGATTTGATTTGTTGATCCACACTTTCTGATTGATTTCATACAGATGGCTGATGATCATCATCGGTACATTTCCAAATGTCAGGTTTGCATAAATAGGCCTGCTTTATGCAGGATAATTTGTCTGCAAGATTTGTTGTTTTGAAGATGCAGATGAGCAGTGCAAAGAGATAGCGAGTTAAAGATTAAATACGCTTCTGCCGGCAAGAGTGTGAGGATATAAACTGTACGTGGAGAGATTGCTTGCGTTTTCATCTCGGTAGCCATGTTCAAGTCGATGTCAGCAAACGGGGCTACAAGCCGTTCAGTATTGATCAGACCTTTGCGTCAATGACTTTGAATAAAGGATTTGGCAGCAGAGAAATCTATTCCAAACGGTTCGAGTGTTTTCGGGGCGAAGTCTATCTGTTTCTACTTGCCTCGTAGGTTGGAAATCGATAGCACACAGTACAAGTAAATATTCCCCAGAAAAGTGTACCAGTGACATTATTAGTACAGACCATCGTGATCCATGATGGGTTAAATAATGATTGCAATATGAATATGATCAACTGGGGCGAAAATTCTCTGCATATATGCAATATTGAAAATGCATATATGGACCTATTTGAAGTTCGACATGAAATTAATTATTTCTGCCTGTCATGTAGGTACCTGAATATACTGTATACTGAAGACTATCAATAAGGTATTGGTAATTGACCCTAATAAATAATTAACACGGGAGTAATTGATCATGGGGTTGAAATATTTACGTCGTTTATTTTTAGCCCATTTGATTCAAAGAATTGGCAATCATATGCCTGTTATTCTGTCTATTTTCTATCTGTCTATCTGTCTATTTTCTGTCTGTCTATCTGTCTGTTTTCTGTCCGTCTATCTGTCAATTTTCTGCCTGTCTATATGTCTATGGCAGTGTTCCTGTCGCAGCTCTTATAACACTGCTGAGCTGATGTTGACTGTCTAAGTGTTCATTAAAAACCAATGGTTTTGATCATACCATTGGTTGTGGGTTTCACTGAAACACCACACAGCTGCTAGGTTTTCCCCTCCCATTGTAAACAGATCATCATGTTTCTGAAATACTGTAGAGAATAACAGCCCCAATCACTCTGTGCAATGGCCGCTAACATAGCGATCGCATTAATAATATCACTTTTGGTGTTTGTGTCTAAGATTATGACGGGCATTTTGGTAGAAGAGATGTCTTCAAGGTCATCCGTCCATGCGGCATTACTATTGATGTTCACACGAGGCAGAGTCAAAACGATTTTGCTCTTGTTTCTTTCCTGTCCATTTGTATATTGTGTTGCAAGCACATGAATGTGTGAAACGGTGATCTATGTTGACATTCCATATGTACAACCATTTTCTCCTTCATAGAGAGCCGACAACAGTATTTTCTCTTGATTAGCTGCCGTTGTTGTGTGAAGCGTTTGATGAGAATTCTGCATAGATGTGCATTTGGGGGAGGCGTGTAGAGAAAAAAACATATTGTTCAGGCATCATCATAGTCATGATTGATGGCGTGTGATTGATGTCGTATGATTGATGGGGTGTGCTAACTCACGTAGAGCAGGCAGCTTTCAGGAGTTGCTGCTATGAGGTAAATCTTCAAAGGACAGGTGGGCATATGGAGGAGGTGCACACGTGGTTTGCTCCCAACACCTCAATGAGAGAGTTGAAGTGAGCTTTCTGGGCAATTGCATTCCCACGCTCGCTAAGCTTGACACGGTTGTAGACCCAGAACCAAGGGGCAATCGTATATGCGTTTATTAAGCTGGACATGGTTGTAAACCCAGAACCCAGGGACAGTCACATCTTGTAGACCCAGAACCAAGGGATGGTCACATCTTGGTAGAACCAGAACCAGGGACAGTCACATCTTGTAGACCAAGGACCAATGGACAGTCATATCTTGTAGACCCAGAACCAAGGGACAGTCACATCTTGTAGACCCAGAACCAAGGGACAGTCACATCTTGTAGACCCAGAACCAAGGGGCATTCCCATTCCCACACTTGCTAAGCTGTAAAGCAAGGCTCAGTGATTTGGCAGACCTACTTCTGCTATGCCATCATGACAAGGACTTGCTTGAAAACAGTAGAAGCTGTGTACAGTTCTGTGGTGGCCGCAGGTCTGGGCAGTGAATGGCTTGACCACCACAGCAATGCTTGATGACAGCAGGATTACAGGAAGGATGTTCTTCAGAGCTCTAATGCTGTGGTGTATCTTCTGCCATCCTGGCCCCTGTTTCACGACGGCGTCCTAACTAGTTAAGAACTCCTAACCCGAGTTATCACCTCCTAAAGTGTTTCACGACCATGTCAGAAGTCATATCCCTTCTTAAATCGTCATCTAACTTAGAAGGTGATATGCTGGGTCATAACTTTAGGAGCTCACAACTAATCTGCCATCCATGGTATTTCTTCTGGCATTCATGTTTTTTTCCCCTGCTATTCATGGTGTTTTTTCTGCCATTCATGCTGGTTTTTTCTGCCATCTCTGGGGCTGATGACTTGCAGCCATCCTTGGTTCATCTGTACATGGATATGAATTTCAGGATTTCTAAGGACTATGGCAGTTTGCTCATTTTCATCATTTAAACACAACACCATTTGTGAATAATCGTCATCATTTAAATACCAGACGATTACCATATTCTAATTGTGTCTGCCAATATCGCAACACAAACATTCCACGTTTAATTATGGGAAATTATTTGGGTTTAAGTTAGAAGCTGCCACTTATCTTTTATGGTTCCTACAAGAGTGTGTGCTCTGTCATGATGCACGCTGTTTTATGGCACACCATTAGGCCTCGTGTTTGTGCTCAGTTATCGGTGAACACAAGGGTTTTTTTTTAAAAACAAACTGTTATTCTCAACATGAGATCAAGTTTTTATGAGGCATAACCTATTCAACGACAGTTAACTGAACGCAATGCTGCTTTAAATTTCTTTAGAATTACATAGACTGATGATTACTATTCATAGTTTAGGCAGTTCTCGTTTACGTAATGTGCTTGCTTCAGCATGGATTTATCTGGTATCAGAGGATTTTTTTTCTTTTGGATTTCATTTGTTTTTTAGATACAGAAAAGGGAATGATAATAAAATATCTTATCTTTGTGTAATCTTGGGACACAGAGGAGATAACGGATTTCTTTTTTTATAACTCTGTTTTGTCGAGTACGACAACCGTTACTTAGTCCTAATGTGCCAGACATGTGTGAATATTATTCAGCCTTTATTCTTTGAGGACATGTGCACTGGTCCGGATTGTGGATAAAGGGGAGATCAGGACTGACGATGGTTGCGACAAGGATGGTTATTACGATTATGGTTCATACGATTACTGCAGATGTGAAAGACGGAATAGGAATGAATGAATGAACGGGTTATTGTGTGATTGCAACACTTGTAACCTTCTCCCTGCTGAATAAAATCTATAAAAGTGTTCTATTTCTGCATGTGCTCGGGCAACTTAAGTCACCTTCAGCAGGGAGAGGGTTAAACAATGTCTGCTATTGGGTGATCAGACGGACCAGGAACGGAATTCCACAGGAAAATGTGATCTCATATCAAATGCCACTCGAATTTCTACGGGATGTGGTAATCTTGGGGAATCAATATTGTTCTTGCATAGCAATTCATATATTTATATTGCTGTCTGGTGCTTCAGAAATTGAGAAATACTTTGATTAAATATTTGTTTGGAATAATTTTGTCCATCTCGTACAATATGTTTTATTTTACAAAAGAAGAAAATAATTCAAAGTAATGTTGCGTTTAAAGTTTGTTCAGTGTCAAATATTAGTGATCTGTGGTCATTAGAAAAGACCTGCTGTACACATTTACTGTTTCACCTGATTTCCCTGCACTACCATAGTAACATAGCTCCATGTAATAACAACAAAAAAAACAGTTGGTAGCACAACGGTGGAACACTTGAACTTGGCTCAGGGTTCAAATCCCATCCATGGAACCACAGCATCAATGTTTGCGAAAGTTACATTTACGACGCGATCATGATAGGATGTGGCGTCTGTACGAGTGGCAATAGTCATCGTTGGTGGTCTGCCAGTACCACAGCTGGGTCTCACGGGTTTACTGCAACATTTAGTGCTATGGATGTTGCAGGTTTCAGTGAAATAATCTTTTAAGTGGCTCTAAATCCCAATTTAAACAAAAAAACTACATATTTTATTACTATCATGTAACATGATATGAGGTAACAATGTCGAATATGGACCAAATTTCATGTATGATAGTCATCGTGTATCGGTGAAACGTGTAAAGCATTAAATGAATCGATAGGTCATGTACGATACATCATATTAAGGGTAATGATACGCAGTTTATGTTCGTGTTTGATGCAAGACAATAAAATGTGAGCCTCAGCGTAAAGATAATTGGCTAAACACTCATTTACCATCTAATATCTAATAATGGCCACATTTCATCGTAATAGTCCAGAATATCAGGGAAATTCCACTGCCTTCTTTCATAGATATATAGTTAATTGCATGTCCTGTTAATTGCTGAAAATAGCCTGATAAATCATTAATGCAAATAATTTGGATAGTA
Organism: Lepetodrilus fucensis; assembly: GCA_032361325.1. NCBI lineage: Eukaryota > Metazoa > Mollusca > Gastropoda > Lepetellida > Lepetodrilidae > Lepetodrilus > Lepetodrilus fucensis. Next base: position 27,280 of record JAUTBV010109287.1, read on the forward strand.
TTAGCCCATATAATGGTCTAGTAGGGCGTGGGATTCGGGTTGGGGGTAGTTTCATGCTCAAACTCGCATTATTCATTCAGCATTGCTTAATATTCTGACATGCTAGAAGTTTTAAATATTCATGTCCGGTAGCATTGCGTTACGGCCAATTCTAGGGTAGGTGAAGACTAGAGGCCAAGTGAAAGTGCAACAACCATGCAGGCCTATTAGGACCACAACCACACCAAGCATGCAGGTGGTTGTCCTGCATTGCTATGGCAACGGAATACAGAATTAGCAGCACCCTAATTAGCCGGAAAGAATTGATTTATCAGAAGGGTGGGGGTGGGATTCACTGGGGGTGAGGTGAGATATGGTGAGGGGGGTAGTGAGAATTAGGATATGTAATATTGATAGAGTAGTGATCATTACAGGATCACAGACCACAAGTGTTAAGACTTCCCTTGTGGAGCAGCAACATGCAACAGGTATATATTATTTACATGACATTAATGGAACCACTTGAATCTAGTACTGTTAAAACACTGGCCTACTAAGTATATATCTCTCATGTGCTACAATATATACCAATGTTTTAACAGTCTACTAGATTCAAGTGGTTCCTTTAATGTCATGTAAATAATATATACCTGTTGCATGTTGCTGCTCCACAAAGTAAATTAAAGGCCAGCAACATTTATGGACATTTTAATATAGATTTTGTTATTTTAACAACAAATAATTACCAAAATTTACATGTTCATGCTCTTCGTGAATTTGCAAACATGTTAGGAAAAAATGGCATCCTTATTCAATTCTAAAATTTGGTAGAAGGCTTCCTCACAAAATATCTACAGGCTTTTAATTATTATTCTTTTAGTATATATGCACTATGTAATCTCCTATCTAACTTGTACTATATCGTATCGTACAATTCTTGCCCGAGTTGGATATAGTTGTACAATTTCATATTTATCTCTGTTATTCCTAAACAAACGAGTGTTATTTTTAGAAAGAGGATATAAAAATACATAGAGAATATGCTACTCTGCAAATATCAACAAGATCTATTGCAACGAACACTGCTCTACACAAACCCCAATAGCATTCACAGCTCATAACATGGGATTGAAGTATAGATATACATTTGTATTGAAATGGCTATTACATTGCCCCTGCTGTAAGCAATCCTACGGTTTTATGGGTCTCTGTTGCTAATCTGTGGTAGATACATGCAGAGGAATCTAATGTGGAATAGATCTACCAGATGCCCACTGTGTTTAGATCTGGCGTGTTCATCGTCGGATTGTTTATTGGTTAAATAGTGGGTCACTATGCGGTCTGTTTATATATTCAACTATCAAACTCTTTGCTGCTGGGAATGGAGAAGGTCGCCGTGTTAGTTACCTATATTGGGGAGCTCATTGTGAACCGTATCTGTTGGTGTATCCTTCATCTAAAACCATCGTTCTCTAGTCATTACTTCCTGCAGCAATGTTTAACAACAATTCACACATTCTAAAGTCGACCAATAATAAATAACACTAACGTGTGCACTTATGTTCTAAAGCCTGCTCATAGGGATACATTATTACCGCCGTTGGTGGATCAATTTGCACTCTCAACACCCTGGGGAGTATGCAGTGTGGTTACAATGCATGCCTGAACTCATTGACAATGTTCATTGTACTGTAAGGTCAACGCATCTACATGCAGATAGCAAGGAGATCATATTAGCAATACATTTGGCAATATTAACTTTATTTTAGCTGGATAAAATTATTCAATATCTCCATTATATTTATGCAAGGTTTGAATGAAAAATGTGTTATGCCTTCTGTATCATTCTGATTTATTGTTAAGATTATTGACGCAGACAGTTTCTTGTCGAGAATATACCGTACTTCCAGGGCAGGTATTCATTGCTGAGTTCCTGTCGGTACTTGCCATTGAAATCGATCAGAAATTGGTTAGTACGGCATAGAACATATATACAATGTATCTCATTTGATTGTAGATTGTGTGTTCTTGTGTGGAACTATTATTCAGAGCCGTTCAACAGACTCTTGACTCGTGCATGTTGTCGGGTAGACCGGCTTAGTAGTGCATTGTAAGCTATACATACATACACTTACAATGAAAATCAAACTTGCAAATCGTAGATGACAGATGTAGTATTTAAGCGGTATGTGTTCATGTGTATGCAAGCGTTTACAGGTACTGAACTGAGGCAGTGTTGGAAATTCAGAAAATAATAAGCGGGTCCTTCGCCATAGGCCCAATGAATGTTAATGGTGGTCAAATCTGTAATGTGCGAGAGGGAGGGGGTGGGGGTGGGGGGTGTTGGTGGGGCGGGGCGGGAGGTTCATATATACCTTTAACATTGCAGATTTTCAAAATGACCCCAAAAAGAACCCCATTTAATTTGAACACTGTAGGGTGTATGGGCATGAAGTTTATGCACACACATGAACGTATTGTGCTGATGCCATGAATAGACTCTGTCCACAGTTGGATTGGATTGGTATGGCTCCTACAGTCCGTACGTCTTCGTGACTTTGAAAGTACATTGCCTTGCCACAGGAAAATATTGGTACATTGTCACGCAAGTCTTAGAATATTATTCACAAATTCGAGCGAAACGTGCCCATGCACATGAACCTCGGATTTAAGGAGGGTACGCTGTATGTACTTTGACAACAGCGAGATTCTGATATACAACATTTAGTTAATTACTGGATAGTTTCTTGCGACACTGTTATTGTTGCAATGGAAACAACAAGGGTTGTTTTTATCAAAGTAATTTTAGTCTGATGAAAGTATTGATTAGTTAATCTACATTTAAATTTACAATCAAAAACATTTGAATCAGCATTGTCAAATGAGTTTATAACCGTGTGAGTTTGACGATGTTTGATATTAACCCTTTCACCACTGGTGGCAACTATAGCTGCCTTGTATGTCTGTACTTATAAGGATTCCTTCGGGTATGTCAGTTGTGGATTCTGCTTTATGTAAAGACAAAAATAGACATAAATCATGCTGAATAGATGGTTTGTGGACGACTGGGATGAATCGTTTGTTTGTAGTACGGTAGGTAGGTAAATGCGTGGGTGATCAATTGACGTCTGTCCCACTACATTCCTCCTTTGATTCTCATCATAAATAAATCTACCCGACCTTTGTTCTTCGAGGCTCGTAATCCATCAATCATCATCAATTATGAATGATAAAATATTGAGCTTGCGGTTGAGAATTGTTTGAGAATTAGTCCATTGTTTCGTGTGTACAAGGATATTAATGGTAGCGGGCAATCTTCATCCAATAATCTATGCAGGAGTGTTGTTGTCGTGCTCCATTTTGGAAATACCAAATATCAGAAATGTTCAAGTAAAGTACAATATTTTTGTGGCTATGGTATGGTAAAGTCGGCAGATGGTAAAGCAGAAGTCTTTGGTGCAATCTTCCAAAACCAGATGGATGCTCAAAAATGTTAACAAGTTAGCCCTCTCTTGACCTCAATCTATTGACCTCTATTGAACCATATAGTGCCGCTGCGTGCTTCTGATAATAGGTGCCAATCTCTGGAATTGTAATTTTGGTCCACTTTCTGAACACTGGCTTGTCCATGTAGCAGTGCAAGTTCTTACCTGAATATTCGTATTCTTATCTGACATGAACATTGAAATTTCTATTATCCATAAGGGTGGGTAGTAGTGTCCATAAGGCTGGGTAGTAGTGTCCACAGGGGGTGGGATGTAGCGCAGTGGTAGAGTGTTGGACTTCGGAGCCAAAGGTTCCAGGTTCAAATCCCGCCCAGGGGGCC
>JAUTBV010109288.1:0-14542 GCA_032361325.1 Lepetodrilus fucensis
CACACCGGCCAGTCAATGCAACGGAATTGATGTCAATGAACTGCAATACCCAAATACGAACTCATGGTGCCCCACTACATATATAAGCGAGGCTGTAAAGGGAGTTATAGTATAGTGCTCGCAGACGTACATCACTTTCAACAGGTATACAATATCTGCTGTGACTTATGGGATTTGAGGCATTGACCCGTTACGACCCCATTTAACTCTACAGCATTTAAAATACTCGACATTCTTTTTTTTCTCTTTAAAAATAGAAATAGTTAGTATTCACGATGCTTGTATAGGTATCTTGATGTGGAGTATTACAGTTCGTCACGTGTGCCGGACTTCTCAAACATTGACACCCCGGAGTATATAGGAATTCAGTGAGGCTGTGCATAAGCGTAAACACAGGTCAGCAGCTCCTCTCATATACATTATAATACCAATCAATATCATTTATATTTAAATTATTTATTTTCACCAAATGAGGCTAAGGATCGTCTAGAATTCACCTTCGTCTGAGATCAGGTTAGCTTCTGAATACGTATAAATTGTATATATATATACCTACAAGAGCTGAAACATTTTAAATATTAAATACTATTGAACAGTTCACGGTCGTTATGCCGAGTGCATCTCGGTGTCCTATATATATTTGCCCGGATTGCTAGATATCCACATGTATTATTATAACCATCATACCACGCGTCTAATCTGACACCTAAACGTCCCCATGAATAAACAACGAGTTCGTAGAACTAACCACAGGTCTGTCATCATAAGCATACAATGTAAAAGTTACCATAGTTCCCCCGCACTAACTCTAATGTTAAACGCTACGAGGTCAAATGTTACATCGGCTGAAAAGGCGATGAAATATGAAATGACATCGACAAAAACAATAGAGGTAATGACCATGAGCATTGGCGCTTCTTTGGCCATGAAGTAGACACGTGGTTTCCTTTTAAACACGTCAGCTGTTATACTCTCTCTCTCTCTCTCTCTCTCTCTCTCTTTCTCTTTCTCCTCTCTCTCCCTCTCTGTCTCTCCCTCTTTCTCTCACTCTCCCCACCATCTCCTTCTTACCCCTCCCCGGAACTACCAGACTTATGGTAACATATAGGCCTACTATACAAAAATTAACCTATATAATATACGCACCACTCGTTCTGACTTTACAGTCTGCGATGCGATAGATGTTAAAGGGTCTCGGAGGTGTTGCTTATGGAATGAACGTGAATACTAGGTTCCTGCAACGTGAATCCTAGGTTCCTGCAACGTGAATACTAGGTTCCTGCAACGTGAATGGTGAATCAGATTCTAGTGTAGGCTACGCTTGGCTACCTCCGGCTCCTAAATTGGAATGTAATGGGAATTCCTGATCTACATTGAGAATGCGATGGGAATAATTAGTGACACAGCATAATGTAAATGAGCAAATACAGTCCTAGTCTAATATGATCCTTATGGTATTACACATGAATACCAATTCATAATTGAGACAACAAATAGCGTTATTGGTCTATGCATTGAATAACACGGCCACGTGTTGTTTGTATCGTGTAGAATATCGATGTACTATCATGTTATCGTTGAGCAATATATTAGAACATTTCTTCAAGCATTCTATAGCGTTGGACACTACCGTCCAGGTACACTGCAGGCATGTGTACAATGATACTAAATTGCATACAGTGTCTTGGCATTAAGTCAAACAGACTATACTATATAGTAGTATATAGGGCGTTCACCATTGTGCGGATCTGGATCAATGATGTTGTCTGATACATGTACATGTGTACTAGGATATGCTCAACAAATGTTCGCATAGACAATAGACAGTACACGACATTTGAACTCTTAGGCATCCTCGAGGGCCAGAGTCAATGATTGCTCATTCATACGCTACAGATGGCGTATGTTTAAGAAGTCTGCATCTGGGGTTTAGAGGATCGACAGTTGTATCAAGTGTAGCAGAAGAAGTAGTAGTATAGCTAATAGGTATGATACCATAGCTCTCTCGTAAGTGCACGACCCCCATGTATAAATATTAGAGATGCCTACGAGAGTCCTTATGGGGTCGTAGAAGATATGAGATCTTCGAGAAACGATACTTGATACAGGCATTATTTTGTGTACAGTTCTGCACGTTTCTCGCTAATGCTCGCTAAAGCTTGGAATATGTCAAAAGAAAAGGGAGACCACTACTGACCTGACTCGCCTCCTCGCTTGCTGCCAGCGACGCCATTCTTCGTGATGGTTATGTACCATATATTCTTGCTCTGAAGGTAAAACTCTCTCTGTCCCTCTGAATGTTTTCCCCAAAACTCTGGATGGTGTTTTTGTGCCGGGGGTTTCAAATTTGGAAAGGAACTACCACCGCTCTGCTCCGAGGCGACCAACAAGCAAATTATTACTGTACAAATACACAAGGAGTTCATTGCCTCGGCGAGCTATTGAAGCCCATGCACTTTGCGTGCCAGTTTCAAACTGAACCTTTGAAGATGACGCCCCTTTAAACGGCGATCTCCTATCCTTGACTCTTGGAGTGTATTTCACATGACAGAATAATAATAATAATAATAACAATAATAATAATATATCCGTTTGGGAAACTGTTGGAAAATCCATACAGGTAACAGGTAAAATCCACATAGAATAATAATCCGTGTGCGTATTTTTCTTCTTCTTGTTGTTCACTTGGACTTGGATCCGTCTAGTGCTCGCTGTGTGGTAATACTCCAATGCTTGTCCGATATGGAAACACGGGTTCGCAGCGCACCTCGGAGGTGAACACAGTCACCCCCGTATGGTCCTGAGGTCCCGGCGGAAGTGGATCCCCTTTAGGGAATAGTCGACCCATGGGAATTCCGTGGAGGCTAAGTAATCGTCACTGGTGGGATGATCTGGAAATATATTTATAAGAGATATTTGAAATGTGTTAAAACGTATATCTGTACATAATGATTATTTTCACGTCCGTCTTCTGTCCGTATTCCCAGCACTACTGACAGACAGCGTAACGGAAGTATATCATCTCCCGAGATGAAAGTATGGGATATTCATGTATCAAGTAGGCCTAGGCTATAGCCTACTCGCGAGTCCGTATTTTGTGCATGCGTGCGGTTGTGCGCGTCGTGTGTGTGTGTGTGTGTGTGTGTGCGCGCGCGCGTGTGTGTGCGTGTGCATGTGTGTGTGTATGGAGGGTTATGCTTGCACCACACGCTATCGGACATCTGTTAGGGTACACACTGCCTTGCAAAATACGAGCACAGACTCCAGATTAGAAATACATAATCCATGCAAGATATGGAATATATGTGTGTTTCGTCGACTGCCTTTTAAATAACATCTGTCGCGGTGTATGTAGACGTCTGCGGAAAGCGTTACGATCGCAACCACTAAAGGCCCGGCTCTGAGTTTATCAGAATGAACACTCGGATTGAGACGATCTACTGAGGGTTACTGCGAGTTATCTGTTTCAAGGCAAGAACATGTTGAAAACCTTCTTTTTTTTGTAAACACGATTATTCATACCCAAATAACCGAGAATATATTTTCACGCAAAATGCATCAGATTATATTCATTAACAAGGCCGTTGAATTGAAATAAATAAATAATATCATAGAGCAAACTTTAAATCATATTTTCTTACAAATATTTATATAAGTAATATACATGCTGACTTAGACTAAGTACTTGTATACACATTTCAGCATCAGCTCAATTTTAGTTCCATCTTGCCCAGGATTGCTATGTTGTAGGTATGATTAATTGTTCAAATTACCATATCCATGGTTTACACGTCATCTGACACAAAACTAACCCACTCATCCATGAATGCCAGATAAATGTATACATAAGAAATGGATTACCTGTCATAGTAAATTATAATAGTCACTGTCATAGGTTTCTCCTTACCTGGTTGGTTCAGACACGAGAATCGAACACGGATGAAGTCAGCCGCGATGGCTAACACCGGTTCCAAAATATTACACACACGCATCCAGATCTGATATTAATACTACCGAGTTACAGACTCCTTCCAAGCATTTACGGCGGCAAGGTTTTAAAGCAACATGCACAACTCGAGACTGTTTCAACAATACTAGTCGCTAGCTATACGCCGCAGCCCCATGCAGTCTTCAAACAGGGGCCAACAGGCAGATGGTAAACGAACGGACCCTCATTCTAAGAGGTTCGCCGAATGTCACGAACCCTTGGGAGGCCCGTCCGTCGACTGTGACTTGACAACACAACCGTGAAATGTTCAATCGTATGTTAACAGGGCAAACGACAGCATGCTATTAATTGTAACCATTAAATTGTGCTCATGTCAATGCGCATTTATAACAGCACAAACCGTAATATAATGCTTGCATGACTTTTAAGAGATGCGGAACACAGTTCAGTAAGTCGATTGACATAATTATAGTGGTGTTTTTTTTTATCAATTTCATATGAAATGTACGTTACTGGATTTATGTAGGAATTCAGTATCAAAGGTTTCGTTCAGGTATAGGTTTTACACAGACGATAAAGACCGATTACTATATCAATTTATGACTACAATCAATGCCATGGATGTAGGGCTTACTACTGACAGGTTCCGGGCCAAATTTGTGGTTATTACCCAATTATCATGAAAGAAAAACGGTTTATGAATAAATACATAACGTATATAATAAGCGTATAATGTATATCTATCACTATCACTCAAGGATATATCTTTGTGGTTAGTACCCAATTATGATGAAACAAAACGGTTGATGAATAAGTACATAACGTATTATATGTGCGTATATGTACATCTATCACTCAAGGTATATACTCACTCGGTTCAAGGGTAATGACACATTAAGTATACACGGATGATATACATGCCAACTAAATCATCCATCATATATATAAAGGCATTCTGTCTTGGTCCGTGAATACAAAGACTATATGCATACTATACATACATATACATACATACATACCTATACATGCATGTAGATATACAGTAAACTGGAACAAAGCTATGCATACTACATGTAGATATAAAATATATACAAGTAAGTATGCCCACTCTATATATACTCTATTCAAGGGAACATTCGTGGGTGGGTATGTGGGGTTGGGGGTTGGGTGACTGGATAGGATCACGGGTTATGTCCGATGCGTTGTTTACCTATATACCCCTCACTGAGTTACTTATTATATGCGTGTATGCGTACATACGTGTGGTGCGTGGACAATGATATACGAACAAATAAAAATAGACGTCTTAAATAGGGAAAAAATAGCTACTATGTTACAGATAGTTCAATTCATTAGTATTATTACCACGCATGCTAGCAAACGTTCCATCGAGTCAACATCTGCCCATGCTCGCAGCTTCGTCCTTCTCGATTCCTCGTATACAAAGTATTGACATGATTTATATTTATTGCATATCTAAATGTGTTCCACGAGTCTATAACTTCATCAACCATGCTTCTATTTTAGACATTTCAATAAAGCGAATGACATTTAGGCACGAAATCAATGCCTCGTATAAAAAACTCAATGTAAGAAGCGCACGCGAGGCTCTTCACGCAACCACTGCATGACATTGTTTCATGTATCTGATTAGCGAAATAACATCGATATTGAAATGATATTATAGTAATAAGTCAACGGGGTATTTGGATTGTGTATATACCATGAAGGCGCACCCCATCCCGTCCCCTCTCCGTCACCCTAGCACCCCGTCCAGTCCCCTCTCCGTCACCCTAGCACCCCGTCCAGTCCCCTCTCCGTCACCCTAGCACCCCGTCCAGTCCACTTTACCTCCCTGTACCACACAACCCGGGTCCCGTGTTGTTCCATCCCCTAGCACACAACTCTGGTCCCGTCCCGTGCGGTATATCTTACCCCATACATTACCGGCCTTGTCCCGTCCCCTTCACCTTACCCTCTTTGCCACAGAACTCTGGTCCCGTTCTGTCTCCTTTACCCTACACTTTACCATCTACCACACAACCCGGGTCCCGTCCCGTACTGTTACCCTATACTAGCCCAGATTCCATCTCCTCCGCACCCTACCCACTATACCACTCAACCCGGGTTCCACCCCGTCAGTAGTATACGCCTCGTCCCGTTTACCCTACCCCCCATACTACACAGCCTCGTGTTCCGGTGTGACCCGTGCCGTTCCATTTACCTTACACGCTAGAATACTACGCAACATACCTTCCCCCCTGTATCGTTACAGAAACAAATCAAATCTACTTTATTTCATCATTTACACACACGCGTACGCACACACATATACCACACCATACCACACCACACCACACACACAGAAACACACATACACACACATACACACACACACACACACACACACACACCGCTTCTTTACGCTAATGAAGTCATGCTTTTTTACCCTGCTTCTCTTCGAGAAAGCAAACGGTAAGCGAATGATACATTTGGGGGCATACATCTCGCAAAAAATATCACACACGATGTATGTAGAACAAAAAATAGAGAGAGCCCCATCAATGTAGTTAATGAGCCATGCTAATGAAAATGGGTGATTTCATGTACAGCTGCAGTTAGAATTCATGCATACAAGTTGCTTTTGGACCACCGCATTGCAGTTAAGAATTTGCCCTTTCCGCCTTTCGTATTTTGAGCTCTTGAACATTATGGGGTATGTATAGAGGTATGAATGTAAGATATAGTACATTGACGACGCTTTGTCTAATCTAAACCGCGTGTATCTATGTATTTGGATCGATAACTATGTCATATATATTTCTCCAGCGCTCTCTCTCTCTCTCTCTCTCCCCTTCTCTCTCTCTCTGTCTTCCCCTCCCCTAGTCTCCATCCCCTCTCACGTATAAAACAATACTTAGTGTCAAGTGTCGATGAAGTACCATTGACTACGAATCAATCAGAATCGAATACGCACGCGCGCACACATGCATTTCCATGCACATACCTTACTACAATATAATTAATATCTGATGATAGTGGACATGTGTAGCCTATATCATATCAATCATAAGCATAATACAACTACGTTGTTCCCTATAAGTCTCTACCGGCAATCGTGAAGGATTTGAAGGAATTCTAAGGAATACCAGAAAGCATGGAAATCCACATCTTTAGAAACGGCATTTATCTTTATAAAATTATCTAAGAGCTGCATGAAAATCATATCTGCATTTCAGAAATACATACTATACCAATAATCCACAAAATTAACAAATCAAACCCATACATGTCATCGTTAATAATAAACTGCTATCGATTATTGTTAAGTTTGCGATTAGAAGGTATAGAGACTCGAGTAGACCCTTCCCTGTAATATAAGTGTAAATAATATGCATGCAACACAATAAAGTCGCCGGTGAGACACCATACACCGACATATACTGAATATGAGTATAATAGGATAAAGAAAAAGTAATTAAGTGGCAATTACCGTGTATAAGCTCATCGTCTCCAATAGGCAGTGTTTACTCTCCAAACGTTCAACGATAGAATGAGCAGCGTTGTGAAAGACCGAAAGATCGGTCCTCGTTGCGCATGCGCCATCGCTACTACTACTCTCGGAAGCAAAAATGGCCGTCCGGTTGAAGCAACTCGTTAGAAGTTTACGTTCTAGTATCACTTTAGCAGAAACTGCATTCACAAAGAGGCCTGCGCCCAAAAGGACGGTATATTATACATTCTTTGGAGCGGTTGCAGGCTGTGGGTTAGCACTTCATTATTATAAACATTGGAGAACCGTAGATTTAGTTCCTGTGCTTCATGCAAAAGGCGAGGTGAGAATACGTGCACGATATTTTCAATGTGAATTATTGTCACCTATCTGTCTATATATAGCTATATATGCAGCCACTACGTAAACGTATCTACACTGAACTCTGTTGATTCTCTGAGACGAGTGTGAAGATATTGACGCTCATAGTCGTCCTCTATTTTTATACCGACAGCTTTTTGTAAACAACCTGCACTGTCTTGTTGCCAGACTAATATTGCGTCTATGCCAAGATTCAACACGATTTCAATAGTGTCATCAGTTTAATATCATATTTCACGTTAGATGGTTGCGTTTCATCTAAATATATATGTCATTGTCTTGCGAAACACCACGAAGAAAGCAAGGTTACGCGTGTAGCTACTTGCAGTCAGTAGTGTCAAGTGACAGGTAGTACGCAGTTATCTCCCTTGTTTTCATACCAAAGTTTCCTGAATGGACAGGTAGATTTGTTATTAGGGTCTATTTTATTTTTATTGTTCGTTAATAATATACTTATTCTTATGAAGAACTTACATTAGTATATTCTTATGTCTATTGTATAACCCAATTAAATAAAAAGAAGTGAAAAATCACAACAAACAAAATACGATAACCAGGTTAAAAATTTGAAAAAAAAGTTTACAATTTATAAACATAGAATTTTTACATTTATAATTTGTGTAGAACACATGTTGAGTCATTGTTATTGTTTTCATCCATCACCAAACCTACATCACAGTTTAGCTGGTGTTTTGTTCAAAGACAAATAATTAATATTGGAGCAACAATTTATTATTTAATTTGTTTTCTTGTATAAAATAATAAACACTGATTCAATATGAATGGAAAAACAATGCAATTTTCCAATCTGTATATATATATTCAGATATCCTATTCATAAATGCAACCTGCATGTGTAACCATGTGTGCGTTTTAAACACTTTCATGCCTCATTAATTTTCCATCACCTTTTCCCTTCCAAAATCGTCAACCTAGTATTTGAATAGTTATCTTACCACTTTATCAATTTCCGTATAGCGTAATCTTTTGATGTCTGGAGCAAGTAGTATTTTGACTTGTAACTAACTTTAAATGGCTTGATATTTATTATATTTCTTCCAGCATTTGTAGTAATGTATATATATATATACAAATGCGGTCACATGCATAATTGGTTACGAACAGTTTTCCAAATAGGTCTACTTAAAATCGCCATATTAATTTCATAGGTTCTAGAAGCCTTGTGGGAATAAAACTCTTTCTTTGTATCTCATGTTCAGAATAGTTTTTCACACTTTGGGAAATATTTTGTTCGATATGCTGATAAAAATCACTTACAGGGGTGGTTTTCCAGCAAGATGCATAATCATTTGTGTGAGTATCGGGCCATAGCTATTTTTGTGTATACAGCAAGAGTATCGTATCGCAAACACTGACGCCAAATTTGAAATGAAATCGCATTAAGAGTATGTTGTTAATTCCACCTCTAACCTATAAACATTCATGATATTGTCTTACTGATTTTTATCATACAATAAATAAAGAGAAAAAAATACTTTAAAAAAATTATTCCGATAAAGTAGTATAGTTAGAAAGAAATCTAATTGTAATGTATGCATTGTGAGTATAACATCAAATATCAAATTTTGAAATTAACCTTGAGACATTTGAAAGATCGTGATTATAAGTTTAGCTCTTTATTGCACACTGATTTGTATTTACAAGTGTGTGTGAATTGACTGTGAAACTGAGTAACATGAGCAAAAAGGCCTAATAGTTTTTACCCAGGCTATTCCCAATTGTATAACCAAGGCTACTTTCACTATAATCAGCCTAATGTTTAATCCATCTTGGTTGTTATGACTACTGATTGGTTAATCCCTTGATTTCAATTAACAGACCTCTCAACATCACCTACCTGTTAATGACCCGATTGATGGTTAAACAAACTGTTACTTCTGTATACTGATGACTGTGGATATTGAAAGTGTTATACTAGCTGTGATTTGATTAAATAAAACTGTCTGGGGGAATCTACCCCCAGGCATGTCTAAATGCTACTTGTGATTTTACAGTAGAATGTGTTAATTGTTTGTTAATTGACTAATGGACCGTATAAGTTATACATATCACAGTATGTTTACTCTTCTGCATTGATTGATATATTTTGTTATCTACAATTAGTGAAATACAGTTTTGAAGTAAAAAGTTATTAAAAATAAATAAATAAGAGTTCTAATTTAAACTATTGGTGCACTATCATTATGTTATGCATGTTCAGTCCTAATTAATAGTAATTATTATGCTAGATATTTAGAGATACAGTACATATATTCTTTTTAATTTTAATTAATATAAAGTGATTTTACAATTGTACACATGTAAATTAAATACATTACTAAAAAAAGTTAACTTCTATACATTTAGCTGGAAACAAAGAAAAGAATAGTGAAAAGTCTACCATACATTTCTCGTTCAACAATTTAGAGTGGACATTTTACATATTAATTTATCTTTTTCTAACAGTTTTCTTCGTCACCTATGGGTGAAAGATTCCCGCTGTGATGTAAAACAATAATTCACTCAGTCTCACAGTTTTCTATCTTTCTCAACCATTTCAGCATGTCAACACTGAAAAGCCCAAGGTTACATATCGTGAATTACGATTCCGACAATTTGCGTCCATCGAGCATCAGGGCATCATATACATGACACCACAAGACTTCCTAGAGTCAGTCACTGAAGAAACTCCAAGACGTAAGTCTTCATTCAGATCAATAATTTTATGACGTTAACATCCTTCATACTGGAGGCAACACAAATTGCCATGTAGAGTCGGCGATCAGTTAAATCCACCAGGCCTCGAGACAATGACGCACATGGATAAAAGATTCACGCAGCAACGTTAAACTCCATGTTCACTCACTGAGTACAATTTCATGCTCAACTTAAAGTTTTGTTCACAAATCCCCATATAAAATTTGAGCTTGAGTATGAAATCATACTCAAAACGTTTCGTAATCTCGGGGCCAGGCAGAAATACAAATTTTACTATGATTTGATGATGAAAACAAAAGCATTTTACTTACTGGCAAGTAGTTTTACCCCTGTTTTATCCTCAGTATATCATAATTATAAGGAAGGGAAGATAGCCTGTAGCAACTCAATGTTATGTAGGTAAGACCCACAGAGCCAGAGCTGGTACAATTGAAAGCATTGCTGTCGACTGCACATTTGTCTGCACAAGAATACATGAATGACTCGTAAGGGCGAACCTCATCTCGGTCGTAGTGCACACATACCATCTGACATTGTACAGGAAGGGTGTAGCTATGTTAATTTAAGATAAAGCTGGAATATTCGTGACGAAAACTGCGGAGTCTGGCATGAGCTGTACCACCCTGAGATAACATGATAACAACACTGTCCATGATAACTGCATCTACTGCAGTAGTCGTCACCTCAGTTGACCAAGTTGCAAGTCACATAATTTGACTTAGAGCCAGCTTCTACGGTAGTCGATATCTATGTACTGTTGTGTCATCATTACACAGTTATATTTACTTGATATGTGTACACTGTATAGCTAAGTAATGTTATATATAAATATATATATATATTTTTTTTTTACAGTATATAAATCATGCTTAATTAACCTTTCACTTGCTATAGTCAACCAGAGATGTCTACGGAATATTACTCATGTTGACTGCGATCACTCAGATATATTGTGAACCGATTAACCCTCTCCACTCTGAATTAATCATAATTAATTAACTTCATGGCCGCACTGGTTTCCTCCAGTGGTGGAAAGGTTAAAGGAAATATTTTTTCCAAGTCCATTAATATATTAGTCTTGTGTTAATTATTTATGAAGTTGTATTAATAAACCACTAGGACTGTTAGAAGGTAAAGCATTCCAGCAGCCCTTTTCATATATAAATATAATACTAATCAATATAATTTAACCTTCTCCATGCTGAAGGCAACCAGTGATGCCATAAAGGGCAGTGCCTGTGCCTAATCCAGCAGGGAGAGGGTTAAACTATGGTAGTTACTTTCAACCTCTGAGACTATTGATATACTAGTAGTCTAATGAACTGTTAATGAACAAGACTGTCCTGTACGAAACAGCTCAACTTCGAGGTAATAAATATATTTGATATTTGTATGTAACAATGGGCGAGACAATATTTAATAAACAATTTCTCGAGATCTATAACTCCATCTGATCATGAGCCATTGACTACATCATTGCTAAGGCTAGGGCTACACTAACCCTCTCCCAGTTGTATTAGACACAGTTGCTCTTTAGACATCTCTGATTGCCTTCAGCATGGAGAGGGTTAAAGTTATGCCATTTTCTACAGGAGAGACTTGGGTAGTGCAGAAGGTACTCTACCTTCTGCTCTACCCAAGTCTCCTGTAGAAAATGGCAACACTACCAACTTTTGAGTTTGAATCTTACAGGCCATGCAATATGTTCTCCGCTGTGTAAGGGTAATGACTTGGTCTAGATCTATGGCATTAGCATACAGGCATCAGGCTGTCTGCACAGGTGCTAATGGACTGTACCTACAAGACATGTAGGTATCTTGATTCAACAAGGAAAGCAACCTTAGGCGTCATTGACATGTATAATAAATTATAATTTTGTTTTCAATTAGCCTACAACATACCCTTTGAAACACTGGTACTAATGGGCTGCGGGAGGCATCTGAGTTTCCAAGGGAATCAACAATAAACGTCCTTGACATATATAGTCAATTAAAGGAACCTAATTCAATTAAGTCTACAAAATACACTTTGAAAAATCTTAACTTAAAAAACAAAAAGGCATCGCTTGGAATGATCATTTGGAAAGACCAGATTAAATTGGCTAGAGTCCAAACCAGCCTCAGACAAATTCTGTGTTTCTCAGAGGAGGTGTCAGTCTGATTTTGATGAAGGCTGCTTTCTGGACTACACGGATCACAGGACGAATCAGTCCTCACCGAGAGCTGGAGAGAGTGGAAACGATGATGACTGCGAAAATAACTCTTGCGCGATGTCGGGATAATTAACGACCACGCGATCGTACCTCCAGATTAACCGTAGGTGAATGAATGACATTAGAGAGCAGCATGCCGCGAAGAACATTCGAGATTATCGCCGCCGATAAACTGTTTTGGTTTCAAAATTCATATCTTTACCAATAAAAATAGATTCTTAATATGATGGGACATGCCGTCATGTTGTAGATAACCGTGAAAGTGGGTTTTTCTCTTTGAAAGATAAGCGGCGGGAAGACTGGTTCCAGTTAAGTCAGTTAATAAGGATGGTAAAAACAAAACAAAATTGGTATTGGTAAGCGTGATAAATATCTATTACCTGTTGTTCGTACACACTGGTTAATACATAGGATCAGATATAGCGTTAACACTTTCCATTCAAAGTCTGGATATGATGAATGCAAGGTATGATGACCAAGGCAAGCCTAGATTTAAGACATTGCTTGAATCCGAGATTTGGTTGGAATTATTTATTAATTATCATCATGTTAAATGTCTAGATAAACTTCTATTTTCTAATTTTAGAAGTTAGAAATGTCAGAAAATTAAAAACACTTCTTTCATCTCTGTGGCAATGTCGCAAGTTCAAAATCTACCAAGTTTTTATTTGAAACCTTTGGGCTTCTGAATAAACAAAAGTTAGCAAAAATTACACTAATTTTTCATCTTTGCTTATTGACATTTTAATAATTAAATGATTTATGTTATGGTCCTAGCCATATACTAGTAATTTATACTGCTTTATCTTTTGACAAACCAGAAATGACCAGAGATGCCTAGTTACTAAGGAATCTGGCAGAGTTATAGTAGTGTAATTATAACTATGTCAATGTATTGTTTATTAATTTAATGGTGTTAATTACTGAATTAAAGTTGTAAAGAAATCTACAGATTCCAATGGACCTGTTCCTATAACTGCAATATTAATTGCCAGAACTTCAATGGGCCGTTTTTTGTGAGAGAGAAAGAGGAACCAATGATGCATATCACATGTCATTCCAAGTCCTAAGATTCATGTCCGAATATGAACAGACCAGGAAGTATTCATGGTTGTTGATGTTCCAGAATCAAGTTAATAATTGCTGTTTTGGTAGAGGTTATAAGAAAACATACACTGTTTATATCGACCCATGATCTGGGTGCATGGACTAATATATAATGGCAGGCCGCCCTCCAGCCAAAGTCTGGTCCCCGAGCCAATACCATACCCAGGGCTGATAATCCACCTTCCCACCCCCAACCCTCGCCCCCCACCGCCAACCCTCACCCACCACCGCCAACCCTCACCCCTCTGGACAGGACTACAGTATCTCTTCAGATCTGACAGAATCAAGTACCAGTTATTAGGGATGGGGCCCCTTCCACATGTTGGAGGTCTCCCAATATGATTTTCTCTCTATCTCAGATGTAGGTCGGTTGGTCCTGCAGCCGGAACTCGTTCCGATTCCGATCCGCGCGTCCACGTAGGTAGGTAGGTAGCTAGCGGACTTCCACGGAGGTACATATTAGATCTACCTGTGGTAATCACAGACGGCTCTGAGGAGTGCAGTTGTCATCAGCAGGAGACGGGAGTCATCGCGTGCAGTACATTTGTAACCAGCACCAGAGGTCGGTCTGCACTCCAGTGCTGGGAGAGGATACTGGGGCTTGTTTTTACTGTCTGGCCTGCTGTTCCCTGACCCCCCACCCCCCACCCCCCACCCCTCCTCCCCATAACTGGTCTGAATC
>JAUTBV010109299.1:0-14540 GCA_032361325.1 Lepetodrilus fucensis
CATATGCCCGACGTACAGGGGCAAGTTAAATTGCACTGCGGGCAACCTACTTTTTAACATTATGCACCTTTGATGCCGTTGCTACTTGCCCTGACTTGCTCTATGGGCAAGTAACTCAGAATGTTAGTCTAGAGACCTGACCAACCCATGTAACACAAGGAACAATAGAGACAATGAAGGCATTTTACCAAACTATATTGTCATGAGATGGTTTCATCATGTTGACATAGGACAGATGGTAGCACAGTGGTATATGTTATCCGACTTTGAAACTGAAGGTCCTGAATTTGAACCAGCCCCAGAAACAATTTGCCTTTCCAATACAAATATGATATGTGCTGTACTGTTGATGTGTAAGTTTCAGTAGACTTGGTTTGTCAGTACCACAGGGCCGATATTCATAAAATGGCTTAAGTCAGTTTTTGCTATATATTGATCATCAAAAGCTGACTTAAGCCCCTTTATGAATATGGCCCCAGGTTTTCTGCAACATTTAGTGCTACAGGTGTTACAAGTTTTCTTCTGCCATCAAATGTCATGATGGACACTTCCTCAGAGAATCAATGGGCAGACGCTCTACCGCTGTGCAACACTTGCTTGGTACTGCAGCTTTGTGCACCACTGATATGAAGTTAAAGAGCAGATAAAACTAACAATGAACCATTAGTGCTGTTGCAGTTGTTACCACAAGACAATTCATCTAACAATTGTCCGTTATATTACAGATAGTTTGCTGCAGAACAATTTGTTTATCAAGTTTCTTTCTTATTGTACTGATCAGGTAGTTTTGGATTGTGTATATGTGTGTGCATGTGCGTGTGTGTGCTTAAGTTTAATGTACCACTAAATGGAATATATATGTGCTAACTTTGAATTGTGTGGGGAAAAAACAGAAAAGAGAAAACTATTTTTTGTTGTTAATATTAAAAATAATAAGTAGTATTAAATGGAATGTGAGGATCAAGAGATGTGCCACCATTGAACAATTGTTACAAAAAGAAAAAACTGCTATGAAAACTTAGGGATGCAAACCTGCTGCAACATTCCATTGGGTCTACAAAATAATAACAGTATATGGTTCTGTACACAGGGGTTAATATTAACACTAGTCCTCAATGGCTAGTGGTTTCTGGCTCTGACTAGTAGATTCCTAGATCTGGTAGTCCTGCATGGCTAGTTAAATGTTCAAAGCACCTACCTTTTTATTATTTTTAAAAACAAAACTAGATTTGGATCTGTCTATTTCTATCCATGAGTCCCTTATTCACACATTGATACTTTATGTGTTAGTTCTGTGTTCTTTATTATTATTTACTGACAGGACTAGTGAAAGTTGATGAGGACTAGTAGATCTTTCACCCCACTAGTCCTGTGGGGCTAGTGCTCATTTCAGTTAATAAAATTACAGATATTTCATGCTATAATCTGTAGAAACCTGAGTGTTTGGGCTTGTAGACCATGCGATAGACCAAGAGCTGAGAAGGAAATGTAATTAGAAACAAGGTTAGTTCTGGAAGTATCACTGTCACACTCGAAACACAAAGTCTACACAACGTCACGTTCCAGACTTCTAAGTTCTAGCACCATTACCATTATCTCATGACAAAACATCCTTCAATTATTCCGCGAGCTTCCAGATGATTTGGCCATTGGAATGGGATTGTCATCAAACCCATCCTAATACTTCCTGTTGCCATCTGTTTACATTCACAGACATGTGAAGCTAATGGGTACTGGATCTGTTACACGTCCTTGTTTGAAAGTTCTGGAGTTCCAGACGGGGGATGGAGATGTTTGGATGTCTCTCAGGTAATGGTGCAGCTAATGAACCCAAAAAAGCCATCCCTGATGAAGACTCCTTGTAATAAAGTCCTTGTTTCCTCATAGGAATCCACTTGACATGGTATCATTTCATGGCAAGCTCTTCAAGGGGAGTATATTGTCTCCTTCGGAATAGCTAAATATTTTCTTTTCAATGCTGATATTTCAGGAGGGTTGTAAATGCAGTTCTCAAGGTTTTCATTTCTATTTTGGTAATGTCCTTCATTGAGGTTTCGATACTTGGCGAGGTTTAAAGCTAGCATAAGAAATAGGTACCCAGTGTAAAATTGTAACTTTTAGTTTTAGGTTTTAGCAAGTTTTCATCAAGTCAAGACCAGTTTAATTACTTGTTTTATACTCGTCTACAATATAAGAAAAATAGAAATTAACTGATATCCAGTAAATTTTATTGTTTTCTTATTTAAATGCCAAGAGCCATTTGATACTTGGAGAAAAAGCAATTGGAAAATGTTGTTATTTAATTTTTAAATTTTGTTTTGTATCCTTCTTGCCTTTAGACATTATCAATAAATAAATAGATAAAATAAGTAATTAAATTGGTATAGCCTATTTCTGGATATGGGCGTACATGATATATTAACAGCATTGATGAAAATAAAACATGGTCCAGCTTTCTCCAGATATACCATTTTACACCTGGATGCTTGTCTGCATCCTAGGTTTAATGTAGTCTGTCTGGTTAATGATTACAACGATAATGAAACCTCCATCCAGACACTGACAGGCATTACATCAGTATTGCAAGAACCTATTTAGATTACCTGCCCTTGATTCAAGCAAACACGATGAAACTGATGACTAAAAAAATATTTGGCCACCAGATACCCCAACTCTAAGCGTCCCGAATATTGCTGTGGTTAGATACGCAGTTGTTCCAGAGCCAAGACAAACCACGTAGAGATACTCCTCTTTAAAAAATAAAATTGCCGCTATTTACGGAACCCTGATTGTTTGTTTAGTACAGTCTCGGGTTAATTCGCTTCATTGTTGCGCAAGTATTCTAACTCATCTGCAGTGAAACCATATTTAATAAGCCATCCAATAGGATGAACATCCTTTAACTTGTTTGTTTACGTTCATATCATTATTTTATTTTTCCTGATCCACCCTGAAATTAGGACTAAGGAAGCGAAAAAATATGTTTAACTTTGAGAAGCTTCCCAATAAAGGTATAATTTAATCATTAAGAGGATGGATGCTTTTTTAGGGTTCCAGGCATCTGTTATCGGTTGTATTTCGGCTGAAGACTTGCCTTAAAAAATTGCAGCGGCTTCCGGCAGGTGTATGTGCGAATGTTTTAACCCTCTTCATGCTGGAGTAGGCACAGGCACAGCTCTTTTGGGCACCTGTGGTTACCTTCAGCATGTAGAGTGTTAATGCGTATGTAGGATAACAGCAGCACTGTAAGGCATGATCCGTCAAGGTAGTTTGCTTGAAGCTATTTGTTTTGACAATGGGAGGTATATTACAGGTGTTAGTCATGTTGAGAGGCAAATTCTTTGTAGATAAATTACATATTTTTCTTTCAAATGTAGCAGATTATGTCATTCGTTGTGTGTATTCTTTAGTTTTTGAGTGTAATTTCAAGTGAGTTATTCATCCTTTTCTATTTTTGAAAAATTTGGAAATCCCATTTTTTCTGATTTGAAGATAGAACAAACATCTATTTGACGTCATTTTCAGTTCTATTCTAAACTTTGAAGTATACGCAACTTTCCAATCTCCAGCCACTGACACATTGTGGTCATTCAAAATATAGAAGCCAATAACTGTTGTATTTTACTTGAGCAACCATTCCCAAAATAAGTCACCTTTCTGCACGAAACAACAAATTGGTACTACACGATTGTTCACATCTTCACAGCTGAAATAGCTACAGTTTCTTGTCTAATTCTTCATTTCAAAAGTTGTCTCTTTTTTTTTTTTTTACAATCGAAATGGGACTTTACTACTCCTTTGGACAAGATGAGGTCTTCAAGACGACACCAAACAGTATTTCACAGAATGGTGCTGTAGTTTGCGGAATCCATGCTCTCCAGGCACAAGAGCACTGATATCTAGTAATTCCACAGTAAGTGTGTTTGTCAAATCCAATCCGTGTAACTTGCAGAACCAACACTCCTTTGAAGTGCGATAGGCTATATTGGTCTTTGCAGGATTTGAGAATAGCCTTGTGAATGGATGGTCTTTCTAGATAATACACTTAAGCTCATCTGATGGGAACTTTAATGAAGTTATCCACATAGCACCTCCTGAGGTTGTAACAGTTTATAGTGTGGGTATTTGTTTTAAGGTGAAAATTTGCTATTATGACTGGAATAATACTCCCCAAGAGTCATTAAATTCCACTAATTTGCTTCTATCTTTGGGAAACGTTTATTAGGGGGAAAAAAGGTAATTTGAAAATGTGTGAATGCATGTGTAAATCGTAACGAAGGTTGATGTTTAACTATGTGATGGGTAATCAGTATGTCAAGACGAGACTTTTGTATGGGCGTGTTGTTGGGACATTTGTAGTAAATCGTGTCTTTATTATTTTACACTGTCTGAAGGCATTTAAGTGTTCTAGGTCCAGACAAGGCACCATGGGCCATGATGAGGTGGACAGGTGAATAGGTGATGGACATGAAATAGACAGGTGGTTATGTTGTTGACAATCCTAACATTGCATGCCAACAAATGGCGCCCGACAAACAAACCTGATAGTGATTTCATTTACCAGGAGGGAGAATTTTAGGAATTGTTCAGATATGATTACTAATAAGTAGGGCACACGTACAAAGAGGAGTAGATCTAGAGCAAGTCCTCTTATCAAAACATTTCAACAGCTGACAAAGTACCAGGTTCATCCTGTTATTTAGAAATCCTTAGAACATCTTTAGGATCATGGTACTACCAGTAGTCTACTAGTTCAGCAGCTGTTTGTTTACAGTCCGTCGTATCATTGGATACAATGGATACCATTAACCCTCTTCCTGCTGTATCGGGCAGGAGTGAGATGGAATAGGAACTGTCCAACAGTCCAGCCTATGAGTGATGTCATCCAGCAATATGTTCAGTAGAAATGGACCCAGCTGCTTTTAATGGTAGAAGGATGTTTTGCTGGGTACAATGATGTTTTGCAGAGAGCTGAAAATGTTCCAAAATTGAATTACGTGAAACATGAACAATGAAATGGAATGGAGTCGCTGCTTTTTAATGACTGCGTTATCTGACTAGGTTAAATCTCATGAAGATTTGTAGACCATTCTAGTTAACTATTGCTTCAGCTTGTTCTTATTAATGTTCTTATCAGAAAGTACAGGATTTTGGATAATTATCATACATATTTTCGGATATACATCTAATGATATTTTTGTTACAAGCCTCATTGATTAATTCGATCTATTAAATTGTCAATGAAAACCATAAAATCTTAAATCGTACATGTAAATGTAATTTTTGGTGTACTAAAGTTTGGTATGAAACATTTTGTTTCCATGGGCAGTGTTATTTTCTTCATGTTGTTGCCTGATGTGAGGATGATTGGTATCTACTTTTGCCCGATTTCTACCTAAAGGTTATCGTTATGTTTTGAGTGATTTTGTCACATTTACCTGCCCTTTTAGCAGTATTAGTGTAACCTGACCTTGCTGCGTATAGTACCTGACAGATTGCAACCTTTGTGTGCGTGTGTTTGCTCTCTTCTGGCCAACTTACAGAATGATGAATGTCTGCGCGGATGGAGACAGGTATTCGCCGATGTTGCGAACCTGACAGAATTTGTACACAGCCAGACGGCAGACCTCGCTCAGACCCGTCTTGTTTTGCCACATCTATATTCGAAGTAGGTCCATTTACGTAAACTCGGGAGATCGGTTTATACCTTCGGAACATCGCAAATTGCTTTTGCAAATGGCGGATAAGATTAGGATAAAAATGTAGGAAGGTGTTACTTGTTTTCCTGGAACTAACGAACAACACCGGAAGGCATCATTTATCATTGGTGTGATCGTTCATTTCTTGTATGCTGAACCATGCTGCTTTTTATTAACATAATGGAACTTCTGTGTTGACTGTGTAAATAAGACTAGGTGTTTTAATTTCCTCATGTTTCATTATCAATAATGCTCTCCCAAGTCATTTAAAATGGATACATTATTTAAAAATATATGTTGATCAAGCTTTTATTGTAGAAAAGTAAACAATTATCAAAAACTATCGAATCACTCAACGTTTCATAATAGTAAAATGCTGACATTATCAGGAGTTAGATACAAATAAGTACATTGGAATTTACAAATACTCTAGGCTATTTCATCTAGTATATGCATGAATATCATACCTTTATTATATTTATTATACAATCTATTTAATTTTAATACATAATTTAATTATAATAATTTCTTGATATATTATTTTTCTAGTTAATAATTTTAAAATAACAATTTAAATTTAAATCGTTAGAAAATATGGAAATACATTTCAACATTTTAATGTGTGAATTTTGTACAAATTGCTTTTAGTTCTTGTGCGACTTATGTACACGTCTCATTTATTCAACAAGATGACATTTAAATTAAATAAAAGCAAAAGCAAATACCAAATTATGGTAATTTCTTGTAGTTGCTTGCATTTCCAGCCTGCATTTGGATACAATATTGGAAATTCAATTCCAATTAGAATTTAATGAAAAACTTTCAGGCAATGTCTGGCAAGACACCTGTCTGTTGTGTCTTGCTTCTTGGCCCTGGCTTGGAATATCCAGGTATTTTCTTCTAAAACAAACTTGGCAGTACACCCAGGGAGAGAAACAATGTGTTCCTTAAGAAACTTGAATATCTGACAATTGTTTCCTAATTGGTAATGTGTTTGTATAAAAAAATATATATATATAAAGTCATTAAAATTAAGCTCTACATTTAGACTTTGTGTAATGCTGAATGCTCTCTTGGACAGTTCTGGACATTAACCCTCTCCCTTCTGGATTAGGCACAACCACTGCTCTTTGGGGCACCTCTGGTTGCCTTCAGCATAGAGAAGGTTAACTGTGCATTCCGCCATGTATTATTTTTACAAACACATCAATGTATATTCTATTATTCATCTATTAATACCACAAGCTTCATCATTAATCAATATGCTGATGAAAATGCACTATCGGGCAAATAGATATGCTCTCCTGTTGGGCGTTGAAGGGAAATTGGTGCTCCAGAGCTAATTGTCCACTACGACTGAAGGTCAGGCTAGAAATGCTATGAGAGTGCATGCTTGTCCTTACAGGTTTAAATTGGAGTTCAATTGACGTCTAATATATGTTATTGTCGGGTAATTTGTATGCACTTCAGACTTTCTGACAGTATCCAGATACCGCATTTGCTTGATTGCCGTGTAACATTGGATAATTGCACTGATTGGAGTCAATGATGCAATAACGACTAAAACAGAAGAGTCTTCTTGAGGAACTTCAGAATCGTGTGTGGGCGCTCGATTCTCGCCAAGGACATTCTTCAGGATCTATCATCGTAGGAAATTGCGTTCAGTTCCTAAGAAATTTAGAGAAAATTTCTATCTTGCCCGTTGGCGAGAAGACAGGTATGAGGGTCCTTCTTTTACTTCTGTCTTTGAATATAGACAACTTTTCTAAACTGGGAAATGATGGTCGAGCTGGAGTCTGGGCCGAGAGAGGACTTAATTTAGGCGGTCTAGGAGCCAGGGCCCTAATTCATCTCCACTGTACGATGGACAATTTGGCAGGCACTGATTGGAAGTGCAGCAAAGAGGGACCCGATTCCGGTGATCAACCTGACACCTTAATATTTTATGGTTTGATAGTGTTTAAGAAAGTCGTGAGGAGGACATTAATTACATTTGATTTCTATCATGCTTCCTGCTGGATGTACCAGATTGGGTCTTCTCGCTGGAGAATGCGGTTATGAATACGTGATGAAATATGTTCTCTGTGATGATTCTTCGGTCAGTTGTTTGTCCCCATTCTTCCTCTTGGATTAGCATATTGGTCTGGCTAGGGACTGATCCAGACTGCAGATATGTTGCCTATTTGTACTGAAGCATGTAAAATGGATGCAGAAATATTCCCAAGAAATAGGAAGTTGGTAATCAATATTGGATTTGTTATTACCTATTAATTGCATGTGGTTGTCATCATTATAAAGATGTTTGTCTGATTGTCTTAACCTTTCCCGTGCTGTCAGCATCTACTGGTCAACAGAACAGTTATTTTGATTACTTCAGCAATGAGCCTTGCTGTTTAAAGTGGGATGGAAGCCCATGGCAACTGAATGATATTGGGGCATCAACAAGGAAACACTTGTTACAGATGAACTAAGGATAGTGGGTGTATTTGCGTCTTCATCTATAGAAATACATGAAATTTATTTACTGTTATAAATATTGAATTATGAATTAAGATAAGATATGTCATAGTGTTTAGATTATTTCAGATTTAATTATTAATCTGTACTCTATGTAAAAGATATAAGTAAGTAAAAGACCATGATAATCAATCTGGTACTTGTAACTACTTGAATATAAGGATTAAGTTTCTGTTCAGTTCTGAGCATTTCTTTCAACTTCTGATAACGGATAGATTTTCTTTCAAAGCATCCATACTCAATACACAGGCCATTCACTCGTGAATAGTGAATCTCTTATCTGTGAATTACACTTAAATATGAAGTGCAGACTTCCGGGCTAACTGTAAATTGCAACAGAAAACAAAAATGGAACGAGAATCTGTAGAACATGACTGGTCCCATTAAAGAGACCGAACTGTTTGAGAATTTTAACGCTCATAATCGCTAGAAGGGATATAACCAAATTTCTCATTTCCCATTAGCTGCTGGATGAGAGTCTAGAGAGAAGATTCCAAATTTCGAGTGACAGCCACATGCTCTAATGCATTCCAAGGTAGCTGATGACAAATTGACTTCATCTGGGAGAATCAAATCAGATTGTTTGCGTTCCCGGGATAGAAAACAACGGTATACAGCTGAGGAGACGAGATAGAAAAATGAAAGTATTTGTGGGAAAGGGGGGATGAGTGGAGTGGGGGGTGGAGGGTGGTGGAGTTATTCTGGAGGAAGGTGGTTGGGGGGGCTAGGTGGGAGAGAGTTAAATAGCTGTTACTAATAACAGGCAACTGTTATTCTGTTGGACATTAACGTGGGAGATATTATTGGAACTTCACCTCCCCCGTAGGGATGATTGATCTGCAGGGATGTAAGTGATAGAAGTTGTGTGTGCCCTCGCATTCCACCTGGGTGTTCTGATGTTTTCATTCAATTTGGTGTCTGTCAGCTAATGATACTGTGTGGCAGAGCTCCTGATTGATCAAAACACATTATCACTTTCCATATATAAATGCACATGCTATCAGTGCATATCGGTGAAAGATTCCCACAACAATGCTAAACAAGGCATTAGTCGACCGATATTGTTTGAAAAATCTATACTAGCACCGAAGGAAACCGATCAAACTAGCTTCAGTTTTCTGCCTTTTTTTCTTGCAAAGGTTTACCCTGGAAATTTGATCTGTTGGAACATCTTGGTAATTGGTGCATGGAGGTGAATAAGAAATAAAATGTCTTTACTTCTTGTTCCAGTTGTTAGAATTCAACACTAAGAGTTGGTGTTTCTAAGGGTTGAAGTCTTATTTGTTTTTTTATGACCTTCAGTAATATAGGAAGTTAGTAATCCTTTATCCCGAGGTTCATTTAAGATAATATAGATGTGTTTGTAATAGTACTCACAAAGATTCCATTTTTTTTAGATCGAACATCTTCAAAGCTTAATTTGTTATTGTCCCCTATGTGAGTATAGATTTTATGCAAGAAAAACATAAGTTTATGTCTGGATTTATTGTCAATCTCTACTTCAGAGTTTAGTGCTGTCTATGTGCTTTGGCTTGGTGTACCACATTCATCACTGACGAGGTCATTGTGCACCACATTCAGGTGGCACCGTCCCTACAGGATGTAACATTGTCTATGGAAAATCGGCAAAAAGAATTGGCCTTATTATTTATGAAAAAAAATCCAAAAGGTATCAAACAGATTTATTTCTTTGATCATTTTTTCCTGTAGAATTTAACAGACATCATACATATATTCAGAAGCATGCAGCGTGTTAGAATGTCACATTCCATGTACAGATTTAGATCAGTTTGTTTGAATGTATGCCATTCTTTCAATTGTGAAACACTTTTTTCCAATAGACATATGAGTTTCATTTAGACATGTGTCGGGTGGGAATGCAGCTTTCATTCGCCAGGGTTAACTGATAGCGTACAGTGATCAAATTTCATCATCCTTTGGCAACATTCTTCAAAGTTATCAGCAGACTTCCTTTTATCTATATGCATGTTTCAAATCTTGATAAATCAGATATTTGTTTGGAGCTTGTGAGGCTGGTCCTTCTTGAAAGCATGATGCCCAAGAGAGTCAGATGTCTCTTCGGTTTTGTCTGAATGCAGTCATGCCTTGGTCTCGTCTGTCAGAATTTGTATCATCTCTGGTGAACGGTAGGTCCACCGGTACTGCTGGGCTGGCTACAATGAACCTTTATATAGTTATGCCACCACCAAGTGGTTCTGATGTGTGTGGTACTACCAAGTGGTTCTGATGTATATGGCACCAGCACCACCAAATGGTTCTGATGTTTATTATATCGTCAAGTGGCTCTAATTTATGTGGCACCACCATGACCAAATGGTTCTGATGTATTTGCAAGTGGTTTTGACATATATGGCACCACTAAGTGGTTTTGATATTTATGACACTACCAAGCATTTCTGAGAAGATTCCAGCTTAGTCATGATGAACATTTTGATTCTGTTATTTTTCAACTCAGTAACTGCAGCTAAGGATATAAAGTTAGAATCTTGGTATTTTGAGATTCTGGGTGCGATCTCGTGAATGTGGTCATGTCTTGTGACCAGTGTTCGAAATAGAGCCCATCCGCACGCCCGCGACAGGTTATTTTCAGCGAGGACAGGTAACGTTTTATCCTTGCATGCCTGCATGTCATGTTACTTTTTGTTTGTTTTTCAAGATGTATATCATCGATCATTTGCCAACATGTATGAGGAGGGGTAACTTCTCAGACTTTCCAGTCATCATGTCTGGCAGTGAAATTGCTGGAGTTTTATACATTCTCATCCCTGGATATGCCAGACCATCGAGATCTAACTACAGTAAAAATGAAATTGCACTAATTGTTTCATTCTAGACATCAACATCTTAGAACAATTCTTGCTCAAGGTCATGTCTTGTATCCCTGAATGAAATATGGTCTCGGTCTTCTGAAGAACACACTTCTATGTCCTGAAAAGAAAGGAAAATACATGTTGTCCGAGTCAAGCATTAATGCACTGATTGCATGTTTATATCGTATGGACATTGGTTTGTGTACTGTGGACATTGTGGGTATGCATGGAGTCCAGGCAGCTAGTAGGTCCGTAAACTTGGTAGGTAATTATACATAGTAAGCACTTGTTTACTGTCATTAATCATTGCATGGAGTCATGAATAAACAAGCATATTGATCAATCCCTTTGAAGTGGTTTTGCTAACATGACCTCCTGTGGTACAAAATGGTGTTTTGATAGCAATCAAACGTGCTCCGAAGAGATAATATGTGTGAAGGTGATTCCCCTATGAATATTTCAGTCCGGGCAATGTGATACAGGATCGCATCTCCATGTAAGACCGTTCCGCAGATGAATCTGAAGAGGTTAGTTATGTCATTCATGAAATGATTTGCATCTCTGACAATCATCAACAATGAATTTGGCTTACTTGGTATATGAAGTTATAATGAAACCAATTGTTAAAGAAAGCATTATCAGAGGATTTCACAACTCATATCATTGGAAAAGATATTGTTGAAATTATAATGCTTTTGCCTGAAGTATTGATTTAGTGAATGTATTTGACAACACATGCGCTAAGTTCAATGACATCCAAGACGGTATGCATGAGCTTCTTCCCCACCCACCTATCCTCAAGGTGAGCATCAAATTGCCTGCTTCTAAGTATATCCATCCCCACAGACACATAGAAGCAACTCTTATCTTCACCCGGAATCTAAGGCCATCCTGTCCCTTTTAGGGTTAATGATTGTCTGTCCAAGCCCCTCGAGTTTGACATTGTAGGAATTGGTCCCCAGGGCGGGACTTGTCCTCCAGACTGAAGTAGGGACAGAAACAACAATGTCCTGCCACACTTCATGGCTAGACAGGGACAAGGAAACCACCACTGGAGCCGTGAACTGTGTCTGACCATGGATCGTCTATGGGGCAGGTCTTGAGGACCAAGTGGTTGGGTGGAGCAGGACTAACATTTGCCCGACGTACAGGGGCAAGTTAAATTGCACTGCGGACAACCTACTTTTTAACATTTAGCACATTTGGTGCCATTGCAACTTGTCCTGACTTGCTCTGCGGGCAAGTAACTCGGAATGTTAATCTGGAGCCCTGTGGAGTCAGCCTTGAGGGTGGTACGACCACGTGGATGAGAACACACCTACATATTCTTATCTGTCTTCTTACATAAAGGCATAATGGATATGTGATTGGCACTTTCTGGTATTTGTGTATGCAGGATCTGAGTATGAGAAACTGAGGAAGTGTTTAAAGAGTTTTGCGAGTCAATATTAAACATGAGGTTTTTGTAATCTGTCTGGACATGTGTTATTACAAAGAAGCTATGTCCAGACAGATTACAAAAACCTCATGTTTAATATTGACAGAACATGAGACTCTTTATTCCAGTGAGACTAGTAGCAGTGGTAGTTCAGACAAAATAGTAACAGATAGTTGTAGCCAGAGTGATATGAGATGCTTCTGGTCTTGGCCCGAGGGGGTTACCTCTTTGGCTAAGTTGGTAGAATGTTAGACTTGCGATCCAGCAACTCTGGTTCGAATCTCAGGATTGGCATTCTGTTTCAATGGTGCCCAGGATAGAGTATATCTATTGACACTATGGTGAACAAAACTCACATTGACCTACATGACCTGAACAAAACTCACATTGACCTACATGACCTATACACACTACCATCTTACCACAGTAACTACTCCTGTTTCCGGTACTAATATTTAACCAATTGCATATTGTACACATTATGAATTGTTTATCAGCATCTAGTCTTTATTCACGGAAGAAATGCACTTAGACTGGGCACCACACTTTATGTATATTACGTGCTATAACTCGTTATCTTAGTAAAGATGCAATTGTCATCTATGAAGAAGACCTACCTACTATGACTATCAGCGTCTCAAATGTCGAATAAACTATTAATTAGAAATCTAATTAAGGAAATACCAGTGAGTTCAGTGTGGGAGAAATCTGGACAGAATCTGCACCCGAGTAGGTCCTAGATTCCTCATCAATGATAGATGAATTGCATTACTAATTGAACCTGTTGTTGTGTTTACATTCTGGTACATATTCTTAAATATTTTAAAGGTTGGGCTTGTACCAGTGCTTGAGGCTTGACTTAAAACATTTACGGCAAAACAATTTGTTTATTTATGTGTATTTTTTATGGGATTGTTTTACAGATCCAAAGTTTAGTTCACAGGATTTCTGAAGTTGGGATGAGGTACATGTAGGAAAGTGATAGCTAGTAGAAAGGTGTGTGGGTTTGTGCTTCCTGGTTGAAATTCAAACATTTAATAATAATGTTAATATTTTAGTGTTCCCTGTTAGTCAGACAGGCAAATGTCATTGAATTTCAACATTCGCAATGACAAATACATTAACAGACCTCAAGATTACAAAACCATTTTTAAATACAATTTCATGTTCAAATCAAGTTTTGTTCACAAATCCCAATTTGAGCTTGAGCATGAAATCATAATAAAAAAAAATCATAATCTCGGGGCAATCATTGTTTAGTTTTAGATCCAGATTGGTGTATATGTTTAGTTTTAGATCCAGATTGGTGTATATTATACACCATGTCTTGTTCAAAATAAGACGTACCGTATTCAACGTATTAAACGCCCTGCTCCAATAAACACCCCTTCAACTATTTAGAAAGATTATAATATGTCGTACCTAATAATCGTCCTGAATAAAACATTAAACAAGTTCCAACTGTTGTTTCATCATCTAAAATCAAGCACACAGCACACTTGTTGTGAGGACCTTTTTTCTTTGTAGTAAGCTAATCACCGACTGTATGTGTCCACATACGAAATGGCCTGTTTGCGCTAGTCGTTTTTAACATGAATATGAGTTGTTCCGAAGCCATTTTAGGTCTACTCGTGGTTGTGTCGTAAACCGTTGTTGTTTATTCCAAGGGAGACAACTCTTGGTACAATGTCGTAAACGTAAAATATATTAACACTACCGATTGGTTGGTTATTTATAAAGTCGAGGCATCCCTGTGCGCACATAGTTATATGCACATACCAGAATACAGATTATTTTGTCTTCAATGAACAGGCGAGAATGTGGGCATGTCACTTCACAAAGAGTACCGTACTTGTTCTAGCGTATCCATTTGGTTTATGCAAATTATAAGTATCGTAAATACCCTACATATTTCATTATATAATGTGCAGCTTTAGTTTTATCGTATATTGTCAATGCAGACCTGCCTACCTTTCCGGTTTCTCCGTAATGTTTCCTGAGAAATACCTTAAATTATGGTATTCCGGAGATGCAGTTAAAGTTTCCGGTGGCCCC
>JAUTBV010109310.1:0-14539 GCA_032361325.1 Lepetodrilus fucensis
AGGTTTTAAAAAACAAGACTATACAGAGAATATAAAAAACAGAAAGATGTCCAAAAATATAATCTATAGACCTTTCACCATTTTATTGTATAAAATTGTGAAAGGCCTATAGATTATATTTTTGGACATCTTTCTGTTTAAACAATACATTATAGCATTGTGCAGTTCTATGTAGATGTCAAAATGCAATCGTCCGGTAGAACCAATAGACAATGTTGCTTGTAAGCGTAGTCTGACCTCCAGCTTCTGTACTGTAGACGCTCATAATTACCCCTACACCACCCAGTCCGTTTACTTTGATGTTATTCCAATCTATGTAACTTTATTGCACTACCATGTATATTCAATTTTGGGTGAACGTTTTCATGAATAATTATATACACCGAAAACATATCCTGCATTGATCTTAAACAGATAGTTATATTATCATTCCTGTGAGAATAATATCATTAACATATCATTAAAGAAAAATAGGTCGCACATATACATATTTGTTTAACAATTATAGTATTTTCCATTCTCAAGTTCATTCACGGTTTGTAAATCAAATTGTCAATTATTGAATTTCCAGCATCACTATGTTCTGTGTGTGTGTGTGTGTGAATGTGTGTTCTCGTTCCATCTTCATATTTTCTATCAAGTATTGACCTTGTGGTAGTCTTAGAAATATGTCTCAGGTTCTGTAGAACCAATATTTGATCGTGTAAGAAGTCCCGTGTGCTCTTAGTTCTCCGCAAACATCAGCTTCATCGCGGTTTTCTTACCAGCTTCTTGTCAATATTTGACGACGAAAGGCACCGAAACATTGTGACGGTGTCTGTTATAGCAGATAACTCAAACATATCATATCATATCAATGACATGTTATACATGGCCAACGTCAAAAGCGCCCAATTAAAATATGGATTTCATATAATGGCATTAAGTAAGTTTGAACCATTATTTGGTTTAAGTCAGTACTTGTGAAAATGTATATCAAGTATTGAGCGTAACCTTACCCCTATAGGAATAGATGGGTTTATAGCCAAATTGTGTTATTGTGCATAGATTCATAATGTAACGAAGCGTGTTGTGCTAACATATTACTCACAGGAATTCAACGTTTATTGTGGAAACCATTGATTTACTTCGGCGTGAATACGTATCAGCGATAATTGATTTGCAAATGTTTATATGCATTGACTCATATTCGACAATATTCATGTTGAAAGAATTCCCTAGGTATATTAGTTATAACTAATCGCCACAGGAGCCGTTATATTCAGCATCATTATTGAACACTATACTCCACTGTTTTCTACAATATTTGAATGATTTCAAGACTATTTGCAACAACCACGGTGTCTAATTATTAGTCACATCACTGCCAATGCAGACGAATGTTGTATTTCTCTAATTTGTACACAGACATTAAACCATCAACCGCGCAGCGTACGGGCAAAGCTATGCGGGTTGTTGTGGTGTTCTTCTTCCAATCAAATAGTACTCTTCAAAGAACACCATTATAATATTCCCAGTATTAATTTCATAGCTCAGATCCTTGAAGTTTAAAGGAAGAAAAGAATAATTATGACCTTCGCAAGATCTGGGGAAATCAATACGCTTATACATTAGTTTTTCCTATTAATATCCCAAAAATCAAGGCTCAACAGAGCTGTGAGAAAGACAATCCACTAAAACAAGATTATACACACCCCGTTCCAATATTAAATTATTCGCACGCTTTTGCCACATCATAAAGCAAATCTTTCAGCACATTGATTTATCGATGAAGCAGCCTCCGCTGGACAAGAGCTCAGCTCAGCGTAGTCATAACGCTGGCGGTCTCTAATCATCGTACGTTGCCAGCAGCATCCATGCTGTGCGGGCTGCAAGCCTTGCCTATCTAAATTGATGAGCTGTTTGTAAGCTTGGCACGATGTTCCATTGCGCTGCAAACGGAAGGCATCATCTTGGAACAGGCGTGAGCTCCGAATACAAATTGATAGAAGGTACGGCACGTATGTGTTTAAAGCACTAAGACGGAAACGATGTCATTTTACCGAAAGAAAATATATTTAGTTGGTGCTATACCCAAAGCATGATATTACCTCCCCTGGAAGTAATGTTATTAGCCGAGTTTATGTGTACTGTTCATTATTTCAAAGACTGGGGTTTTATTAAGCAAATAGTGGATTTGTGCACTCTGCTGTAGGGGGATACACGTAGCCTGTAAATAGCGAATAGATTTTATGGCGTCAATCAATTCTGCTGGATTGTAAACCGCGTGTTCTCCATTATAACATAACAATGTCACTTTATTAACAATTGTGTAGGCATTTTATGAATTGTATTTTGCGAGATAACTGGAATTGTATACCCTAAGGAGTAGAACGTAGATATTTTATGTTTTTTAATTTTTTATTTGAATTGGGAACCATCTTGTAAAAGTTATTTCTCCTGTATATGATTACTTATCCCCCCAGCACTCAATAGTTATAAAAAAAATGATATTTTATGTTAAATAAGGGAACGTTCCGCTATTTATCTTGTGTGTGATACATTACTATTCTAAGAAAGAATTCGAGCAAATATTAGAGGTACTTCCCCTTTTAATTATGTATTTAAAAGCAGTCTATCAGTACAAACATGATTTTATGTATGTCAAGTGAATGCACTTTGCAGTTATAGCTTAGAACTAGTCCAAAACAACCATAAATATCTGTGATATTATGCCTTTAAAATCAGATCTCCGCGAGTATCAGATATATTTGTTTGAGCATTAGTTTCGGATCTTATTTTAATGATATGACATTGCTATGTGTGTGGATAGGTGTTGTCCTTATATAAAATTCCTTCATTTGGCATTGCGCTTCACATGTGGAGAATAAAAAAAGCACAAACCAGATTGTCATGGTAGGTATCTGTCCCAAGTAGGTTGCCCAGTACTGCAGTAGGCAATATATTAAAGAATTCCATGAAAATACATAAACATACCGTTCTAATATAAACTGGCCCTGATTTGTTTTATGACTCGCATATCATATAATATATTTTTTTCTTTTCATTGCATAAGTATGCTTACCGGTGAAAAAATAGTTCTTTTTAAGTTGCTGATTATCTTCAACTTTGACTTGGAAGGGTACGTGGCTTACACGTGATGATCATCAACAAAACTATCCCAGAGGAATATTCCTTTTATATTTGACATGTTCTTCAAATGAACGCCGCCACACTGTTAAAGTGTCTGTTCAGTTTAAGTATAGTGTCATTCAAGTAGATAGTATTATCTTTGCTAAATAGTGAATTTATCAAACCCGGCTGGACTGAAGTGTGTGCCTTTTACCATTCGTACATATTCAGGTGCCCGTTGCACGACGCTCTTGTAGCTCTACAATAGTTGTAACTGGGCTCCCGCCACAATAGAAAGCGTTGACGTTACAATAGTTGTAGCCTACAAGAGCGCTGTGCAACAGGCACCTGATGCACAAAGTACATAAAATAAAATGAATATTATTTGTTGCTTTTGGAGTTGCCTATCTGATATGCTGTTTCAATATTATTGTCAAAAATAACATGCTAATAGTTGATGTTATTTTAGATTTTCAGAACAACTGCATCAAAAACATTACATATCGCCTACAGCACGACGACGATCATCTCGTGACCTTTCAGGACAAAGTACATGAAGCAATTAATGACCTCCGACCTTGCAATCATTCCAGATCAAATTGTGTCTCTTCATCCCATTGCCTATCGGTACTAGAGTCCAAAGATGTGAAACAGAAAAATAATACGAGTGCAGTGAATCCGGAGGAACCATCAGACTGTGTTAAGAACCCAGTGAATCAAACTAAGCTGGGAATACTCAGTTCAACAAAAGATGTCACATCACCGACAACCTTGAGACAGTGTTGTCCTATGTCGTGTTCAGGTGACGCTTGTACAGGTTGTGTTCATGGCAGTTACGAGGAAATATCTTTATGCTGTAACCATGGCAATAGAGACAGCAAAGTTTCACAGTCTGAAGACTCACGGTCTGAACCAGACGCATCACAAAGCAGCAGAGCAAAGCATGCTGGGAGATGCGTGTGTATGATTGGCCTCCATTGCTGCGGTGACCTGACTCCCATGATGCTTCAGTACTTCCTGCACATGCCCAGTGTGAGGAGTCTATGCTTGGTTAGCTGTTGTTACCACAAGATGGAATTCAATGAAGGTAAGATTGAAGTCGAGCTCCAAGATTCCGAAACTTTTTGAGTAGGAGTTCAAATTTTATACGGGGATTTGTGAACAAAACTTTGAATTGAACATTAAATTGTGCTAATTGTGCTAAGAAATGTTTTGTAATCTTAGGGCCTTGTCAATGTTAGGATTTTGTTTAGAATTATCATTTGTATTTTGCCAGTTTGCCCCTAATAAACTTGATAATTTTGATGAAGAACTGCTGGTAGTTTTCCAAAACTAAATGCATTGTGGAAATGAACCAAATGAGACAAATGTATTCCATCCTACATCACTCCACAGTGTTCGAAATAAGGAAAATAATAAGGGGGTCATTCTCCATAGGCCCAATGTTTAATGGTGATAAAATCTGTAATTTTCATGAGGGTCACACATATACATTACAGGTTTTCAAATGACCCCCCCCCCCCCCCAGACCTCCTATTAATTCAAACACTACTGAAGGCATACTTAATTGTACTTAAAATAATTGAGATATCATTTTGCAGATTCACAGACATTCGTGAGTTTTTCCATGAGTGAGGCCTGTAGGACAGCCTATAGACGGGTACAGGCCCATCATCCTGGCTGGCGGCTAGGTCCTATCAGTATGAGGCTGGCAGCTCAGGAAACCAGGTCAGATACGTTAACGTGGTAAACAAGTATCCAATTGTAATGTACAAAGTAGTAGTAATCACTGTCTGAATTGAAGATGGGTTAATCCATCACATGTAGAAACAAATATTTTCATAAAAATTAATACCCCGGTAAATTTACAGTAATGTGTCCTCATCAAGATTCTAACCATTGAATATCACTGGAGATCGACTTTATTTGTTGATTTGTTTTATATTTGTAAATTTATTATTTTATATTTGTAATAGATTTTATATTTGTTGATTTATGCTTTTCTATTTCCTTTTCTATTTCAATTGAATTGTGGAAGCAGGACCCGATGGTTTAATCAAACAAAGGAAGAACATGAGATGCACACACGGCATGTGGGATACCGAGGACTGCTGGACATTTTCCTCGAGGAAGGTACGCAATGTACATGTAGCTGTTGTCAATGTGATCCTCAAAATCAGGCACCCAAATTTACGAAGCTTTTTTAGTACAATTTCATATTGCATATATGGAGATTTATGAACAAAACTTTGAGTTGAGGATGAAATTGTATTTTAAAAAAATATAACTTTTGTAATCTCAGGGCCAGGGCCCGTATTCTAGAAACTTATTAGCTAAGAACTTCTTAGTGTGAAAATATCTCTTAAAAAATTAACATAAGCAGAAAACTTGCAAACTTTTAAGGACTTACAAAGTTTTGAGAATACAGGCCCTGTACTGCTAGTAGAATTAATCATAAATATTGTTTGTCTGGCTTTTCTGGCTTCAACCAAGAACAGTGTTTCAAAGCACAAGTCTTTTGCTTTTTCAGCCAATATGGAAATAACTATCGACAGGAAAGATGTCAGAAAGGCAGACTACTCAAACTTCCCTGCTTTTACTGAATCTATCATTAAAAGATTAAGTAAGGCTTATGTTTGTTCTGTTTTTAACTTCTACTGTTGACAACAACACAGTGAAATATACATAGATTGGCCGTCCAATGTTGAAAACATTACTGGGAAGATCCAAAAATTGCATGTCAATTTATCCAAGTTGCAATTGTTTACTGATTTTAAATGTTTAAAAGAATATAATATGAATATATTTTAATGGTGTGACTAAATGATTTGAGACACCTAGGATCACTGACAAATTTAATTGGTCTCAACATACTTATTAAAAACTATTTTATATTAAAGGCATAATATCACAGATGGTTTACCGATAATAGTGGTCTATCACGGTTTTATCTGAAAATAAATGCATTTGTTTTGACTACACAAGTACTTTATACAACCAGTTACTTATTCCACCCTTCACCTATGGGTGAAATATTCCCGCCCGTGACGTATAACAATAATTCATTCACTCACTTATTCCACGTGTCTCACTAGTTGTCAACATTTTATTTTGTATATAATAGTTATTAATTATGAACGACTCGCACATAAATGGGGCCAATGGTCGTGACAGTTACTTTGACCGTGTTCACTGAGTAGAGTTGTCTCCCTTTGTCAGGAATCTAGAGGAAATGTGAGATTGGATGTATTTTATACTGGTTATACCAGGAAGTGTAAACTGCAATGGAATTTTACCTATCCTACAGCGGTAAAAATATATTTGGAGGTACAATAGCGATTATGTGTATGCTAAGAGCATGTTTAACGACAACTTAATCTGTGTCAGACTGTGATATTATACCTTTAATGCCGATACAATTTTCACTTTCAGGAATATATATCTTTTTTCTTTATTTTTGGTATTGCATTTCTTCAGATGTGAGCAATGAAAAAGCTGAACAGTATCGACAACATTTACAGCAAATACACATCAAGAACAATCACTACTTCAAGTACATTGAAATTATCACTGTAAGTAAAAAGAGTAGATTTGACTAGCATGACAAAACACAATACTACTGAAATAACAATAACGTAAATTGGAACACTCACACACACTAGTTTTATGAATTTTATCAGGATGATTACATATTGCCACAATAATCAAAAGTTATTACAGGATTTCCACCTGTATTTCATACTCAACAAACTTATTGGTTCTCATCTGCATATTTTGCAACTATATCTGCCGATACGGCCCTTATCAGGCACACTGGGATGATATATGCCGATACGGCCCTTATCAGGCACACTGGCACGATATATGTCCCATTTGAAAAATCATCCTTCATCTATTTATCTATTTGTCAATGTTTTATCCACTCTTGATTGGCTACAATTGCTTCTTTCTTGTGCACCTAGATGCCATGGTCTGTCCTGGCCCCAAAATTACGAAACCTTTCAAGTACAATGGCATGATCAAGGTCAAAATTAATATGGGGATTTGTGAACAAAATTGTCTTTGAATTGAGCATGATATCTGATTAATCGTAATCAAAAAAGTTTCGTAATTTCCAGACTTTGTCATTAACGAACTTTGAAAGGTCTGACAGACCATGGCATCCAGTTTTGTCCGAGTTTTATCTTCTTATGTTGTAGTGTCTACAGGTGATAGTTCAGCCAGTGCTAGAGACCCTCCTCCACAAAGACAGACTCAGCTATCTGACTGAACACCACATACAAGCTCACCTCGTTCCAATCTTCGATGATAATGTATCTCCAAGAAACATTGCAATCATTGCCAATAAAATATAGCATTGCCATGAAACACCTCTTCTGACATCATCCCGTTATTTTCTTAAGTGCTTTCTTCCATCGTGAAGTTTGTGTTTTCTCAATATTAACACATAACGGTAACCCTCCTATCCTGACTTTGGAATTAAATGGCAAACTGCAGCGATACTGCTAACAATAATAACAAAAACAATCTGTCAAATTCCTTGATATTAAACAAGTTCCAATTTATTTGCATATTTATATTTATGCAGTTTCAACAATAATTTCTTTTCCAGAACACAATGGTCATTCTCTCTCTCTTTCCTCTCACACAGACACGCACACACTCGTACAGATACATGAAATAAGAAAACTCAACAACACACTACTGTTGCATGCTAACTTCACACTTTAGCTACAATTCATCACAGTTGTCGTTTAACGTTAGCGTGCAACCTCACTTTTCCAATCTATTCCAGTCAGATTGGAGCTCTGGCTTTAGTCACGGAGCCAAATAATGCGATGGGGTGACAGTGACACTGACACTGGTGTCACAGTGACACTGGCGGTACTCGTGGATAGCGCAGTATACATCAGTATAGTTTCCCCATCATTATCGCAGTTTACCTTCACTAATGTTGAGTAATCTCGGAAGATGCCACTTCAAGAATACAATTACATACCTAGCTTAACCCTCCCCCTGCTGGATTAGGCAGACATAGCTCTTTATGGCATCTCCGGTTGCCTTTAGCAGGGAGAGGGTTAACCCTGCCCCTGCTGGATTAGGCAGTTGTTGCTCTTTAGGGCATCTCCGGTTGCCTCCAGCATAGAGAAGGCTAACAATTGACTGAGTAGATTGATGCCGGTAAGCAGCTGGACAAACAGCACATAGACGTATGCACACTATGTTATTACATGCTTTGTATGGATAGATGGTGTTGTAGTAGTATCAGAAGGGGCATATGAATAAATGAATCATGTATATGGGATCGTCGCAAATGGGTGAAAGATTCCCGCAGCGACGTTAAACTCTATATTCACTCACTGACTGTATATGGGATTCATAAAAATACCACAAAATGCCCCAGAGTGATGCTGCTACAGCAAATTTATCTTGCCAACATTACAATCTCATTGCTAAAGTATTAAAACATATTTGTACTTCAATGCTAGGAAGACTAAGCAGTGCATTAAGACACTGTTTATTTGGATGAGTGGCATCGTAGGTCATACTTTAGCAAGCACGACCACAGACAGGCTTCATTAAAAGTAAAAAACCTTAAATTGAATTAATAAAACTGCATACAGAACTACCCTAGGAATCACTTTACATTGATATAATGTAACACTACTTTATTGTCAGATGATTGTATGGACCAATATTATTTTCAGTTACAATATAACTTATTTTTGTACATGAAGCGTTAACATTTGGAATGCAACACGTTTGATACATTCCAGTAAAGCTTTCTCTCTGAAAACCAATGCTTCACTCAATGCAAATTAATGATTGTATTTGTAATTTATGCACACATGAATAAGCCTTCGCCTGATGCGCTTTTATTGGCATCAAGTATCCTCTCTGAAAATGAATGCTCCACTTGATGAAAATTCATGTCTGTAGTCATAATTTATGCACAGTATTAAAATCTCAGCTTGATGTTCTTTTTATCGGTTCTCCTTCGCTGTCAGATTTTACAGGCTCTTCTTTCAATCCCTGCAGTGCTAGGCGTATCTGAGATACCATCCCACCCTCGTCCTCTATAGACCGTGGACCTACAGATCAATAAACCATCACGTCATAATTTAGCCGTAATAATTACATAACTTGAGATATGGTAAAATACAAACATCATCTGTGTAATAGAAATGCTGAGAGTATTCGAACAATGAAATAAATACAAATCAATACACTGTACAACAACATTTTCCAAAAAAATATTCTAAATCCATACATTTTCTTTCAGTTTCAGCATGGCAATTTGGTGAATCCAGAAACATGACTAATCTCAATATAAT
This sequence comes from Lepetodrilus fucensis, assembly GCA_032361325.1. NCBI lineage: Eukaryota > Metazoa > Mollusca > Gastropoda > Lepetellida > Lepetodrilidae > Lepetodrilus > Lepetodrilus fucensis. The sequence goes on from JAUTBV010109310.1 coordinate 9,447, forward strand.
CAATGGCCCTGTTTCTTTCATCTGTGCTGAGTGTTCTCGCACAGACAGGTGACGTCACTTCAGTACGCTGTACTGAGTGAAAGGAACGACTCGCACACATCTCGCACAAGCAAGATGGCGGCAAAGAGTTGCCTTAGATGTGGTGACGTCACTGTACTGTCTGCACACCACCTCGCTAGCGAGTACAGCCCGCACACTGTCCGAGAACTGTGTAACATGTTCCTTTGACAAAAGTGTCTGTCCGGCGTACTCTAGACAGTGTGCTGAGCTCAAAGGAACGTACCCATTGTGGGTACTAAATACTGGATGGAAGGGAAAATATCTGACAGTTTTGGTTTTGTTAATGGCAGCATCAACCATGGCTACTTACTTGTGTTCTTCTTTACATCTGACCGCAGCAGTGAAGTCCATGGTATCCAAGATAATTAGCATCTCCAGATATCTGGAAACAGTCACAGATTCCTGGTAAACTTACATTTTTCCTGGTCCATGCTAAATGATACATAATGTTGTGAAGAAAATTGTGGATAACATTTTAATAAATTTAAATGATTTATTCTCGTGAAAATCCTACAATGAACATAAAGTTATGAAGAGCTTTATAAAAAAAATGGAATGGTGAGAACAAACTTGATAATTTTATCATCATTATTTTATTTCATGGGAAATAATATTATTATTATTATTATTAATTAATTATTATAACTCACCCAATTCTTTGAACCAGCTTTTCATCTGCTTTACCAAGAATGTGTTTGTAGTTCTGAAGACACCCAAACCCATGAGCCTATAAAAAAGTATATACATGTATATATTTATATACATGTATATGTTAATTTTAAAAAAAATACAAAACAAAACAAAAAGTACTAAAAATAAACAATGTATAAGCACAGCAAACATATGCTAGAGTATCACAGAATAAATAGAATAATTGTATGAAAAAGATTAATTACGGTAATTATGATCTTGACCGTTGACCTACCTTGAACTTTTCCAGAAGTGCTACGTAACCTTTGATGTCAGTCTCAAAGTCCTTGAAGTATGTCAACATCAGTTCAAGGAGTTCACACTGAAAACAAATACATTTTTAAATCACCAATTAAATTAATGAATTTTAAGGAGATTTTAATTATGACAAGAAGAAAATGGAAGTAGGTACGGTGAATGAATGGGAGCAGAGGGTCAGAGGGCAAGGCCAGATAGTCAGAGGGCAAGGCCAGATGGAAGTTAAATTTACGATGGAATCAGGGGATTCCTCTTGTCATCAGCTCTTTGAACAAGAGAAAAATGAAAATTGAGATGGCTGGCTAAGTATACTCAAGAAAAGAGGCGTGCTTATTACATCGCAACAAGAATATTTCACTCATACACGATAACATCAATTTTAATACATAATGATTACTATACATGGCATTGAGATCCTTTGTAATATGGATGAGAAAATACATGTTCTGTTCAGAAAGATAAAACATTTTAAAATTAAATATTGTTGATGGCACAGCAGTAAAGCACATACCTGCTCCTTCAGGTTCTGGTGCAGCCACACCTGAGACTGTTGGTCTGTCTGAAAAAAATACACCCACTGGGTAATGCTGCGTTCGTAATGCTGCGTTCGTTTAGCGCTCATGAATATCGTATCCAACCTGTGAACACTTTCACCGACTAGAGAATCCAGGTCAAAAATATATAAGACTAGATAGGATGGGACAAATGCGTTTTTCGAGCGGAGAGTAAAAGGGATCGTTTCAAAAGATTAAATTTCAGTCAACTACTCGCCACTTATACTAATGAAAAATACATGTAAATACAGTTGTAAACCATTTCCTAAGTTGTAATTTTCAAAACTGTAGCATAGAGCTAGCATCTATAGTTGTGTGTAACTCATGTAGGGAAAAGTTAGCAATTATTTTCATAGTTTACCCCTAATGGTTTCCCCTGTTGCTGCCATTGTTTTCACGAGTTGTGAACGTCAAGTCGGAAAACCCTACCACAGTTCACAAGTTGTGCACACAGGATATTTTGTCAAACGAACGCTTTTCACAACTTGTGAACTGGGAAATACGATAGCCACAACTTCTAACGAACCACCATTAGACATGTTAGAGGCACTACAACTACACTGTACGATGTAGATCTTGATTATCTCCCCCTTTTTGCGAGGAGATAGTTATCACCATTTATAAAATGCTTCAACCGATAGCGAGAATGTCATGTTGGACTTTGCATGATACAATACAGCTTTAGTGATTTTATTTATGAAATTGAGCAATTAATAAGATCATGGTACATACGGCACATTTTTAACTGATTAATATAAATGTGCTATTTGTTCTTTGAACTAACTCGTCCCTGCTGAATGAATCACAAATCACAATAGGGCACCTTCAGATGCCTCCAGGAGATAGAATGTTAACATCCTGTGGTTTCTCTTACCATCAGCGGACTGTGAGTCTCCCATGTTGGTAATGGAGCGTTGCACACCTCTGAAAACTGTGATATGAGCTGAAATCAAAACAATCATAAATTTTATTCCATTTATTTTTTAAATCCCAAATATTATCCTTCATACATAAAAAAATATTAATTATCAAAAATATTTTAAATAATAACATACAAAACATTCAGATTATTCTTACCTCATCAACTAGCTGGTAATTCTCCAACAAGTCGTCCAGAAACTGAACATAAACCTCCTGAAACGAAGACAAAATCATAATGAAAGTGAAAGTAACACTTTCCATAGTTAACATGCTCCACATTGATGATACAATACAAGCTCATGGGCAACAGTGAGTGAGTGAATATGGAGTTTTAACGTCACTGCGGGAATCTTTCACCCATTTGCGACGACATGGGCGACAGTGATCCACTAGAAGCAGGCTCCACCTACCTTGTACGGGTGTTCGGTGTCGGGCCAGAACTTGAGTATCTGGTGAAGACAGCGCAGGAGGTAGACACGCTCGGTGAAGTAGTAGTCACGGATCTTCACAATCAGAGCCTGTGCGTGTCTCTCGTGGCCAAACACTTGCTGGAATGGGAATACTTATCAATGACTCAGAGATCGCTAAGCTTCTGGAATTGTTCATACATTTGTGATGATAAACATGTAGAATAAAATTACAAAGAACGACAGGACCAGAAAAAACAATACGAGTTTTGGGTGAAAGAAAGAACATATGACTTTGCTTCAACAGACAATCATGATTTCACATGAACAACTAAATCAGCGAATTTATGCAAAAATATGAATCATACCTGCAATATTAAAGAACAATCACAAGTTTTTTTAAAGGGGAGACAACCCATAAGAAACAATCATCACCAATAAATTATCGATAAATATTACTCAAATATGTTCTAAATTTGTATGGCAATAAAGGTACTTTAAATGATATTTGGCAAACTATTCAATGGAGGTTCATATTTTCTTAGAGACTTCAGTTTACCTGCAAATTCTTCTTTGATCCACGGAACTCATTGGCCAGAAATGATAACAGCAGATCATAGCACTGAACCTCATCAAGTCTCTACAAGAAGAAAGTCAAAACATGATGCAATCCATATAGGATAATTGTAATATTAAAAATTCAATAAATATAAATGTAATATTTTTGAGACAGAAATTAACATTACTGTGTCATACTGTCATTTCTCAAAATTGACAATAGAAAGAAGCAGAGAGACCATAGTTACCAGAAATTTGCTAAGTTTCTGTGTAAACTCCAGTTGTGAGGCAGTAACATTCCTGTCCTTCTTCACCTGTTCTCCAGTCGGGGTTCTAGGAACGAAAATTATATGATACTGGAAATGGTTGCAAATTGCCATGCATATGGTGAAAGGTATCAATACCCAATTAAAGTCAAGTTAGCGGGTATTATTTATTTGGATACCCAATTATCTAGAGCTCTGAGTATATGTTCAATACAGAAAAGGATATTGTGGTGGAAGATTGAAATAAATTAGCAACAAGAAAAATGGGAATCGATAATAATACGAACGATTGTTGTTTGTAAAATGACAGGCCATTCAAAATCTTTTTCTTGTTTTTCTTTAATTCTATCGCCACCAGGTCCTGTAATTAAAAGATAATAATATTAATGTTTAATAAAAACATAAACAATTGTAGGATTTTGTTAGTTGGGGATACAATATGAAACTCTTCAGATAATGACGAAAATGGAATAAACCCACAATCAGTATAAATCTCACCATCAGTATGCTAACCAATAACTATGCATTTGGTGCACCTACTATAAGCTACAACTACTACTCAAATGTCCAAATTAAAATATACAATTGAGGTAGTTCCAAATCACGGATATTCTGGATCATGTTCTCACGTTCAACTCACTCACAATAAGGCAGACGAAGTGTCCGCTGTTGTTTCTAGACTTTGTGTCATGTCTAAAGTCTAACATTATTGGGAGCCTGATCTGGAATACCTGTGATCGGAAGTTCGGAACTGCCTTGGGCACTGACAGTGCCTAAATCCAGTGTAAAACTACTCAATTAGTAAATGGGATATCGTTGCCAATCACATTAATAGATCTGAAGTTTCACAATTCTAAACTTGATGAACTAGCAAAAGTAGCAATGCTACTAGCAGGTTGGGGATATCCACAGATGTACATATTCTAGGTAGATTGGAGTATAATGCATACATCGGAGTATTTTAGCGTATTTACATCGGCATATATTACGGTAAAATTCCCGATGATATTTACTTATTTACTACTACTACTACTACTACTACTAGCATGCATTAACCCTCTCCCTGCTGAATGCAATCGGAGATGTCCTAAAGGGCTGTACACGAGCCTACTCAACCAGGGAGAGGGTTAAATATCAAAATGTAATGAAAACAAATCCACCTTTGGACGGCGTACACCGCCACCACTGATGAACTGCCACAGAGCGCGGTTGTTGAAGCTGTCAACAGAACCAATTATAACCATGTGATTCATGTCAATGTTTTGGCCCTATTATTTGCCGGGCAGTAAGCAGTAAGTAGGCCATGTTTATGTCCTCTGTGGAATCTATATGCCACGATCAAAATCTCCGCTATATGCACCCACATATAGCGGAGATTT
>JAUTBV010109321.1:0-14539 GCA_032361325.1 Lepetodrilus fucensis
TAAAACTTTCGTAAATATTATTTACCGTTACCAAGGCGGTAACGGTAAATACTATTTACGAAAGTTTTACTTTGACACAAATCAAAACGGAATTGAAAACACGACTTTTCTGAATGAAAAAAAGTAGTTGGTTAATTAATGAGATATTTCCCGTGTATAAAGGAAGTAGTGTTGAAGTATTCATATTGACTGATACACGCAGGCCATGAGAGGGTATCCTTTTAAAAATACTTTAGGAGACAGAAGGGTTGGACTGGGAAGTAGCGTACGATATTTGTTGGTTGTTTCTGGTTAATTAGGGTGTCCTGAGTCAGAAACTGCATGATATAGTCATCATATAGTCATCATGCATTTTCTGACACAGGACAACATAAATTAGCAAAGCCACCATAAAACATCATGCATCTCCAAGTATGTACTTTCCAGTTCTGACTATATTTCCTCTTGTTTTTAGAATTACGCCGAGTTTGTGACCTTTTGACCTGTCTTGACCTAATGCAAACCGTAGAGCACACATAATGAGTGGTAAACTGATTTTGTACCTTGTTTGGTTGAAAATGTATGTACATTGTATTTACCCCTACTATACCCCGAACACACCAAGGCATGGTGCCGTTTTCGCCAATTCGATGTTCCGTTTTCGCCAAGTTGGTGCCGTTTTGACTGGTCCCGTTTTGCTGTGGTGCCGATTTGGCCTGCACCCCCACATATTGTATTATTATGTCCCAACAGTGGCATCATTACAAATGTGGTTAAAATTTTGCCCAATGATGACAGAGTGTCATCATGCAGTTTCTGACACCAAACATTACCAGAAACAATGAAAACTACTTCCCAGTTCAGCCTAAAATCTAGGTCTGGCTGCCTGACTATTAATATAAGATTTCCTTGACTAGTGCTAAAAGGAATGATTTGATATGTGTATGCATTTATAGATTCGTTCATTTAATTCTTAACGTAAAACGAATGTTGTTTAGTACCAAGTACATTGTATTTAATCCCTTTTATGAAATTATCTGTTTAAACGATTAGATGTGTTCATCATACGATGTTAAATCTGGTTTGAGAAGAACTTTCTATTAGTAAAGCTATCATCGGTATATATATAACTTAGAGAAGTCGGAAGGCGTGTACAGGATAACTTAATCCGGGTATTTATGTAATATCAGTCAAAGATCTTTGATTTCGATTTTGTTTTCTTTCTTTCTCGATTATTTAACATGCAGTTACAATATATATAGTAGTGGGCGATGGGATTTAGTTTAAACATGGGTCTGAACTAATCTTCGAAGAGTTGGCTCTTTGATGGCATTACATTTATGTTAATATTTACACCGCTGAACGCACACCTCACGTCTGCCTAGCTAAGTGTGGGCAAACCTCGGATCGATATACAATAGTGAACTGATAAGATTATTCCTGCTCGCTCTATCCCGTGAATGTCGGCTTCTGGCTAACGCCCATCATATTGCGCCAATCTCTCAGAATGAGCTCAGTAACTAGGACAGATTCGTGGGTCGTGCTTACACTCTCTCACTTCCTATTTTATTACTGAATGCTTCCTGACAGCAATAGAAAGTAAATTCGGTTCACGAAATACGACAAATGAGGCGTCTAATAGCAATCGAAGTACCATTTACTGCGTTGGTTGACATTTCCAAATGTAGTATATGCCTACAGATTTAGAAGGTTACATGCTTCTTTAATTGTCATGTTAAAAGTCATAATGGTTCTTACTGGAACTTGCGTAAATGTAAATGCTATGAATAGTAATCTGATTGGTCGATTGTGTAACGTTTATGCGGGAACCTTTCACCATAATCGACGATTAATATGTAAGTTTTATCCAATTACTTTGAAGAACAAAACAAAACAAACTACATAGAATCTTAAATTATTATTTGGATTCAAACACATTATAAAAATGTTCGAAAATGGTATATAACTCATTACCTAAATGCAATAGCATGATTTAGGTTACCGAATTCCATGCTAATTTAATCTCAACGTAGTAATCACTGCACATGCAGCATGAAACCACCTGACATTAGAATATACCGGCAGCACGACACTGCTGTTTATTACAACTAGAATTTCAAGAATATCACATTGATCGATCTTGCCTTGATATTAACTGTCACCGTCGTGATTTTCACCAGCGTCGTTCCAAGGTCAATAACATAAGCAGAGGCTGTATTTGTTTTGGAGACACGTGTTGACTCGATTGTGGGAAATTTAAATGAAACGTCAAGAACGCAACACTTGAGTCACAACGCTCAACACGCGAACATACTTCCTAAATCGCTAGGGTTGCCAAGTTCAAGAGTTTGACAGATTCTAACGACAGTAAGCGTTTGGCTTTATTCAATACGTATACAGTCAGAACATGGTAGCATGTTAAAATGTAAATGTTACGTAAATACTATAGTAACGTCTAAACATGTATACACAGTGTCTCAATGTGTCTATGAAACATTTATGTTCTTATGCATGGAGATAGCCAGTGAAATATGATTCTTCGGTTCACTCGCTACATCAACACATCAAACGGCATCACATGGCTGGACGAGCTCTAGCCATGAACCATGACAGGATTCCTGGCTGACAACTCCTGTACGTGTATTGAAAGCATCACTGGAACCCACTTGTGTTTGTACTTGTACTTGTACTTGTACTATATTTCATGCACCTGTACTATTCTGACATTCATGCTATGCTGGTTATTACATAGATTACATATAAGTGCAGAATGTGGCTCAATGTATCTCTCAATTTGCAATGAAACCTATTACTTATTATTTTAACAGTACATAGTATGTCATTTAATGTAAAATGTAATCATAATGAAGTTTCTGTTGTCTATGTATAACATTGTCTCCACAAGCAGATATAGAATGCAGTTTTTACACCAAGACATTGTACATACACAAGATTATAAAAAAATAACCTTACTAAATTACTGCCGATCTTTGGATTCGAACCCGAGTTGCTGGATTGCGAGTCCAACGCACAACCGACCGTTGGCTGAGATCAGTAGGGAGCATCTTATATCACACCCGGCTACATTCTCCCCCTTCACATGGTGACTCGTCCTCAAGTTACTAGGGTGGTGTTCCATTGGACGCACATTCTGGACAGGGGGCTGCTCCTTTCTAGCTGTTCTGTCTGTACTTTCTGTCCAACGCATGCGCAGTTACACTGTGCGGTGTTGATCCTTGGTAACTGTGTATGCGTCGGACAGAAAGTACAGAAAGAACAACTAGAATGGATCAGCCCCATAATGATATAATCTTGAAAGTGGATTTAAATAGGTACCCGATCTGACCAGCGTAGTTTCTAATCTGACGTAGATACACCGATGTTGATGTGTTATGAATGCAAGAACATGTCATTCAAGAAAATAATTCATAGAATACTATATAGCAACATCAGGCGTATCACATGGTTCAAGCGTTTCATGATTCAATCGATAAAGCAGCTTTGTAGCATGAACTAATAAAACAAGTTATATTTGTTTTCAGTATCAACGTGAATGTTCCGGTGGGAAAGTTAGTAGCCATCGTAGGTCAAGTGGGCAGTGGGAAGTCGTCCCTCATGTCAGCCATCTTGGGCGACATGGAGAAACAATCCGGAAAGGTAACAGTAAAGGTGAGGACACCATGTTACATCCTCTAAACATAGGTCAGTATGACCTAACCTCCGTCAACTATATGTGACGGAGGTTTAGTGTAGTCATAATGGCCGGGGTTTCAATAATGACCATGTTGTCATTATATTATGACAATGGTGATATTCCATTCGTTCTCCAGAACATCCAGGATAATCAGGAGATGAACGGAATACTGGCGAGTAATCTTTACGGGATCTCCTAAATGTTGGGGCTGCTCCTTTCTAGCTGTTCTGTCTGTACTTTCTGTCCAACGCATGCGGAGTTACACCATGCGGTGTTGATCCTTGGTAACTGCGCATGCGTCAGACGGAAAGTACAGAAAGAACAGCTAGAAAGGATCAGCCCCCAGATATCGAGGTGGGAGCAGGGAAGAGTTGATTATCATTGGGGTGTTCCGATGGACCGATCTACATTTGAACAGGAAGCGTAATAGCGAATATATCAGTATGCATCCGCATCCACTGTTTCAGTCCAGAATAGCTTACGTCCCACAGCAGGCGTGGATACAGAACACGACCCTTCAACAAAACATACTGTTTGGGAAGAAATGGCGAGACCGGAAGTACAAGGCCGTTATCGAGGCCTGCGCACTAGATCCGGATCTAGCGATCTTGGCTGCTGGCGATCAGACTGAGATCGGAGAGAAGGTAGGTATCCTGTATACATACTAAAACATGGACAGTAAATGAATTATGTATAAAAAAAGGTACAGTCATGTATACCGTTTGTGACGAAAGAAAAGGTACTCCTGACAAATATAATTATAATAGCATCTATAGATATTATTTCACTACTGAGAGTAGTAGAAGAAAACCAAGAACAATTATATATTTATAATGTTATATTTATTGAACAAAAATACAATGAAAATTTAATCTATAAAAAATAAGATTTAATATTAAATAGATTGAAAATACTTCACTCACAAGGGCGATTCCATTATTAGGGGATCAACCTGAGTGGTGGTCAGAAACAGCGGATCAGTCTGGCACGTGCGGTGTACAGCAACTCTGAAATCTACCTGTTTGATGATCCTCTCAGCGCAGTGGACAGTCACGTGGGCAAACACATCTTCAGTAAGGTCATTGGAGCCAATGGACTGCTCAGGGACAAGGTGAGTCAATCTCATGTTACTAATTGAGCAATGCTGTGGCTAGTACTACCTAGATTTGTCTGTCGGTACCAGCCATAGCCTTCTCGCAATTGGTATCGTATTAACCCTCTCCCTCCTGGAGGCAATCTGAGATGCCCTAAAGAGCAGTATCTGTGCTTACACCAGCAAGGAGAGGGTTAACCAGAGCATGCTCTCTTACTATAATACGAGCTTTATCTCGTATGTATATATATATATATATATTCACAAGATTTACTGTGGACGATATATATATATATATATATATATATATATATATATATATATAGTCTCTTTGGTGGTACGATGCCCTGCGTTCTTTCCTCCCAGACTCGCATCCTTGTCACTCACGGGGTGCACTGGCTTCCAATGGTGGACGAGATTATCGTCATGGTCGACGGCGAGATTTCAGAAACCGGAAGCTACGAGGAATTGATGTCACGTGACGGGAACTTTGCTCAGTTTCTTCGAACTTACTTGAATGAGCCAGAAGACCAACCGTTACCTAATGACCCGGGAAGTAAGATAATTAACTACTGTTGTTGTTGTTGTTATTATTTTAATATGTATACAAATAGTTCATCTACTGGTCTGGATATGTCTTCACGGTAAATACTGAATAATTAAAGAAATAATTGTACAGCGTACCGGAGAATAAAAAATAGTATTTATATATTAGGAAATGGTAACGACCAATATGTTGCTGAACCTATCGTATGCGTAATTACGACATCGTTAATCTTTTTTCGAGAACATTTGGAATCTTTCAGGATTATCAAATGTTCATCCAGGAAAGCTTAACGATGTCGTTACGTATTCTTATACGATAGCGTCGAAAATATGTCTCCAGTTACCGAGAACATATAGCAAATGTGTTCAGAATTTCCGCAGCCACGTTAACGTTTGATTCACTCACCACAGGGTATCCTTTCACAGAGCTATCTTATCCTCCAAGAGGTCATAGTACTCTCTTTGCTGATAGCTAATACATTGCTAAGAGAGTGCTATGGTCTCTTAGCGGCTAAGAGAGCTCCGTGAAACGATACCAAGTATAGGAGTTACGACTGTCGTAGTTCCGAGAATGAACCAGAATGTTAATTATCATACTACGCATAGCACGCAGGTAGTGTCTAACTTCTACATACATGTATATGCTACTAGTACGCCGGGTTGACATCGGCTACTACAGCGACTGCACGGATGGAGAGATGGACTACGACATGAGGCAGTACATAGACATTCCCAGGACTCCACCACCTACAGAGGAAGACGAGTTGATGTGTAATAAGAAACAATCCTGTTGGCTGGCGTTGGAATTATGTCGTTTATGATGGGAATGCGGTGTACGAGATCCTCGTATTTTCGGTGCACTGTATGACGCTGCCTGACTATATATTGATATTATACTGTGTTGATTTTCATAGTTTTATTATTGTCTAATTGAACGGCTGGTATTTTTGTTTCATTCTGTGTTTCTTTACTTATTCGATTCGTATGTTCGTCTGTTTGCTGATAGGCCTGCTTGAATACTGTAAATCTTGAAATTAATGCGTCATTAATTTAATGCGACCTCTAGATTTTAGACGTAAATGCGACACCAATAAAATGAGAACGGCCATGTCTCCATACAAGTTTTCCTCCAAGTCTTACCTCAACGCGCAGCAATTAAATGCGACAATACGGTGGTCGAATTTTTCGCATTAATATTCTGCTCGCATTAATTTAATGATTTACAGTATATATCACTATATAGTATACCGCACAATATAGTATTTTTGTTTTAGGAATTTCAACATTTTGTAAATTATTATTTTCCTTTCTTGCATCATTTATAGCAAGTTTTTACTTTGGTGCATGATGTATTTCTGTTGTGGTATGGGAAATCTTTCCATCGCTGAATAGTATATACATGCAATCTAATCAATATAAATATTATAACGGCGATTCTACTGTATGTCTACAGATAGGATAAACCTATGCTTGGATCTTTGTTCACTGTACACGCCTATCATTATATATTTGTCATTTGATTTATGATAATCGTACAAATTGTGAATTTTTTAATTTGAACAATTTCATGAAAACATAACATTAATAAGGCATCATGGCATGACAGTCTCATTGAAATAAGATCCGAAACTAATGTTCAAACAGAAATATATGTCACTCGCAAGTTACAGTTATAGCTGGGTTGCAATCTGATTCTAATGAGATTGCATGGCATGATGAACACCGTTTATTTTAATTCGCTATGTGCAACACATATTCAACCTAGAGTTAAGTACACATGCACCTAATAGGTCATTGTAGTCTGTCAGTACCAGCCGGTGCTTGCAGGTTCACTGCAGCATTCAGCCTACGTATGTTGCGGGTTTCTCCTGGCTTAAACTGACAAGCCGTTATTTATGGGAAATAATCTTGAAAGCGGCTCTAAACACACATTCAAAATGTAATAATAGCTCAGTGTAACACGTACGTTATGTTCTGTAATCCATGATACATCGAGCATCTGCATGAGAATATTTCGTTGGTTCAACCGTAGTTACTTTAGTCAAGCGTGCATTCCTTGTATATATATGTTTGTATCTGTTGATTGTAGTCCAGTTAATCAAGGGGAAAATGGCGGAAAAGCTAGACTCAAATACTGCAGGAGCAAAGTCCAATGGCAATGGAACACGCAAGCGTAAGAAAAGGTGTGTCAGCTTTCTGCAATTGTTATAATGTATATGTATATAAATATCATTATAGAGAACGAGAGAGATCAATATATTGAGAGAAGGGGGGGGGGGAGAGAGAGAAAGCGCGAACAAGCATATCAAGTCAGTCTCATTAAAATAACATCCGAAACTAACGCTCAAACAGATATATATGACACTCGCTCCGACACGGTCTCAGGAAATCGCCATACAAAATCTGTCTCGCCTAATAAACCTCGAGTCGTTTACAAACTTTCTGCACTGTCTAACGTGTAAATCGGCCACTGATTGGCTAACAATGCGTATCGGAGCCACCAGAACCCAGGATGAACGTTGAGCTTGTGTCAAGGTGAGGTCAAAGGGCAATCTGATACGAGGTAAATGCCAATTTTAATGAGATTGCATATAAAGTATGAGCAAACTAATTTGTTTCCCGCATTTAAAAACATATGTGATAGATGACATACCTGGTATTGGCCGTTCTGTTTCAGGCGAAGGACTTTTAGTCTGAGCCTCAGCAATTCTTTAATATCTGAAGCTGATGGCTATGTCAGTTTGGAAATGGACAAAATCGGCCCAGTGAGCAGGAAAGGGCGACTGACGGAAATCGAGATGGTGGAAACTGGGAAGGTATCAGCTTGTAGCTAAGCACTTCTGTCTTTCTACTCCATTCATCCATTAAACTTTAACAGTAGAGCAGCCGTGTATAGAATAACATTGACAATTAATATCGTAGTCATAAGGCATAGAGTAATGCTAGCCTTACACCGCCTGATTATCTACGACCAATCTCGGATTGTATTCAATCGTAAATTGTCTGCCACTTGAGGGTCCAACACCAACATACAGTCGTCAATAATGTTTTCTTTTATTGCACTATCAATGTCCAAATAGATCACTACAATTGGTCAACATCGACCAGTCGTACTGACCGGAAGCTACTATTAATTAATTAGTATGATGCTGCTCAAAATCTGGGCAAGTCAACGATAATCTCGTCGGGTTGAACATCATAAAACAGAACCCGAGTTCCTAGATTGTGAGTAGGAGCATCATATATCACACCCGGCTACAATCACACGGCAGCAAATTCAGTCGTGTCATGATAAATCGGTTGGTCTGTGGCTAATGCAGATACTTAGTATTATTAATGATAATACTTGCGGCTATATCTCTTGGGAGAATATTTCTTGGCTCCAATCTCATTCCTCTGTCAATATAATTATATTTCCTCTCCCCAGGTGCGCTGGAACGTGTTCTGGATGTATGGTAAGGCAGCAGGGCTTCCTTCCTTGATGTTTGCGATCTGTATGTTCGGGGCGTTCCAAGGGATCAACACGCTGTCCAGCTTCTTCCTGAGTGTGTGGACGGATGACCCCCAGTTGACCAACAAGACCACGCTGACCCAGGACCAGTTTGTTGCACTAAATGAACAGTACCTTGAGATGTATTCATCCTTTGCATTATACTTGTGTGAGTGCCATTTGTGAACGCACATTTAGATTTTGTACTACATTAAATATGTACTGCTGTTGATTTAGTTAATGGTTAATTAAATGTTCATAGACAAAATTCGCGATTTAACTTGGAATAGAGTGAATAGATACGAAAATAGAGTACGCAATATGCTAATCGGATACATCAGGTTTTCGCGCATCAAATCAACGCGAAAAGTCTCTAGTCGAGATAGTTGCGTTAATAATAATTATAGTATATAGCTGTATGATAGAACATGTCATTATTATTATTCAATGTCCAGTAGTTTTAGTTAGTTGACTTCTAACACGTTGTTTTAGTGATTGTTATTGGACTATTCGGATACTTCTAACACGTTTGTTTTAGTGATTGTCATTGGACTATTCGGATACTTCTAACACGTTTGTTTTAGTGATTGTCATTGGACTATTCGGATACTTCTAACACGTTGTTTTAGTGATTGTCATTGGATTATTCGGATACTTCTAACACGTTGTTTTAGTGATTGCCATTGGACTATTCGGATACTTCTAACACGTTGTTTTAGTGATTGTCATTGGACTATTCGGATACTTCTAACACGTTTGTTTTAGTGATTGTCATTGGACTATTTGGATACTTCTAACACGTTTGTTTTAGTGATTGTCATTGGACTATTTGGATACTTCTTCTGGACAAGGATGGTCAGGGCCGCGGCTCGTCTCCACGGACGTGTCCTGGCCAGGGTCTTCCAGTCCCCCATGTCCTTTTTCGACACCACCCCCCTGGGCCGGATCATCAACCGCATGTCACGTGACGTGGAGACGATCGACACCACCCTGCCCACCATCATCCGGATGTACATCGTGACGTTCTCCATAGTGTCGTCCACCGTCATCACGATCTGCATCAACACTCCCTTGTTTCTCAGCGTTCTCGTTCCACTTCTCATCGTCTATTACTTGGTTCAGGTGCGTCACACATCACACATCGTCAACAGAACATCCTTGGGTTACTAGTATAGTGCGGGATGGGTAGTAGAACGTTTGGACTTCGAAGCCAAAGCCGACATCAATTTTCGCGAAAGTTATTTTTCACAATCAACGGCGACAACAGAATATGTTATCGAAATGTGTCGCTGTTGGTGTGCAAGCACATAAACAAATTATAAGATTCTATCTCAGAACGTAAATCGCCTAATTTGTCGCTGCCAAATTCGCCTCTGGTGCAATGTTCGAAATTACTGCTGGACCGGCCCGCTAGCCCGGCCATTTCTCCCAATGCTAAAGGTATCATAAGGACCAGTAGAAATTCGTGTGTTTTTTGTAAACAATTGTTATTTGTATCATTATTCGGGCCAGTAGGTTTCCAGCGGTAATTTCGAACACTGCAGTCTGGTGTGCTAGGACTCTTAGAGCAAGTTACGTCTGTTTTCTTCCAGAGTTTTTACATTCCGGCATCTCGACAACTGAAGCGAATAGAGTCTGTAACTCGCTCCCCTATATACGTCCACTTCAGTGAGACCATTACTGGGGCTAGCAGCATCAGAGCATACAGGGCCATCGACAAGTTCATAGACGAGTCCAACCGGAGGGTTGACAGGAACCAGGTGTTCTTCTTTAGCGGTCTCGTCTCCAACAGGTGACCGCCAGTCTATACATAGGCCTACTGGTACCTGGCCCCGCGATTACGAAACATTTTCTGAGCTTGAGCATGAAATCGTACTCAAAATGTTTCGTAATGTCGGGGCCTGGGCATCGTTTCTAGAAGCTCTCATGTCCACTATGAGAAAATAGTGCTCTCGTAAGTGCACGATCCCCGTGTATTAGAGCTTGCTACGAGAGTCCTCATGGTCTCGTAGTTAGATATGAGAGCTTCCAGAAACGATAGTCAGGGCATCATTTCATGATTATTGGAAGCTCTATATATCCACTAAAATATATAGAGGTGATGTAGTGGTCGATACGTATATACGAGAACGCCATTGTCTCCTAGTGGAGACGACATCTTCATGAACGTGTGTCTTGAATCTTTTAAAGGCAATAATATCACAGATGGTTGCTTTGAACTAGTTCTTAGCTACAACTGTAAAATATAATCACTTGACATACATAACATCATGTTTGTACTTCCAAAACCCTTTTGACCACGGTATGGTAGACACATGTCCACTCCAACCCACCAATAGACAACCTGAATATGGTCGTATTGTTATTTGCTTCATTGTATCAATTCAAGGGGACATAACTCAGTGGTACGACTTTAAAATACATAAGAACTTTGGGGTGGATAAATCAAGCGTAATAATCTCAGATCTAAATGCGTTTGTCCATTATACAGGTCTATCAACTGTGATGAATGAATTTAAAATTATTTGAATGTGTAGCCTAGCACGCAGAACGCCATTTTCTTTATATAGTTTTATTATGGGTAAAGTTACTAATTTGAACACAACATGTCCAATGTTCGTTTCTTCCAGATGGTTGGCGTTCTACATTGATGTAATAGGAACAATCATCGTATTCACTGCCGCAGTATTTTCTGTGATTACTCCCGACATCAGCGGGGGAGAAGTGGGTTTGTCGGTGTCCTACGCCTTGCAGGTACATACATGTATTTTATATTATATACATGTGTATTTGTTCACTTGTATCACAGCTTGTCAGTTTAGGTCAGGAGAAGACTTGTAACATCCCTAGCGCTAGAATCACAGTAAACCTGCAAGCACCGGCTGGTACTGACGGACAAAGAATGATAACTGTATTGCCACAGTACAGACAGCGCATGTTATCATCTTATCAGGAAGTAACTCTCCAGTGAGTTGATGCCTGGCTCTCGGGACGGGATTTGACCATTACGGTCCTTGCACACCGGAGGCGAGCGATCTTTCGCGGCGAAATTCACAGAATTGTTTTTCGCAATGTCTTGCACGCCAAACGCGAAATTCTCAGCATGCATACCTGTTGATCTTACCCGAGCATTCCCGAAGACGGTTTAAACGGAACCAATAGTGTAACACTATCAGAATAAATGATAAATTATAAAATTAATGCCCTTTATAAACATTTCCCTAAACAAAATTGTATCGCTTTAGCTAAACATTGCTAGTAATATTGTTATCAATAACATTTCATCATGTTTACCATAGACATGCGCTATTCATACCTATTTGATATGTGCATATTATATATTAATATTCACATATGAACTTATGAAATTTCCCCTAAAACCTTTCCCCAATACTATGCTGGTTGTTGAGTAGAGTGTCATGTTTCTATATTTAGCACGCGACAACAAAATATAGGATTTGATTCTATCGAAATATGTCGCGGCGATATTCGCTTTCGGTGTGCAAGCATATAGATAAATGATACGGTTCTATCTCAGAGGTTAATCGCCGGACTTGTCGCCGCGAAGTTCGCCTTCGGTGTGCAACGACCTTTAAACTGCATGTTCTCCAACTAGAAACCGCCGAGAAGGATATCCGAGTCTCTAGATAATGAATGCACGTGTAATTACTATTGTATTCACTATATCTTAACAATACTAGGATGATAATTTAATACAAGAATGGAATATAATTTCTCTACATCTCGACACCTCTAAGATCCTGAGGTAATGTTCCCGAAGCCATCATATACTTAATAACGTCGTTAAGCCTGGGAGGAAAAGTTGATGATCCTAAAATAGTAATATTTTTCTTCACCATATTGTTACGAATACCATATAATGTGGTACCAGGCCTATTCTGTTCTGTACTGTTCTGTTCTGTACTTTTCTGTACTGTACTTTCTGTTCTGTTCTGTACTGTACTTTCTGTTCTGTACTGTTCTGTACTGTACTTTGTGTTCTGTACTGTTCTGTACTGTACTTTCTGTTCTGTACTGTACTGTCTGTTCTGTATTTTATGTTCTGTATTGTTCTCCATATTCACTCACTCACTGTACTGCTCTGGGGCCAGGTTCCCGAAGCTATCGTACACGTATTGTGAAGGAAAATTGTACTCTTTCTGGATCATCACATTTTCCCTCACGAAGGCTTAACGATGCCGTTATGTATACGATAGCTTCGGGAGCGTGGCTCTTGTTCTGTACTGTTCTGTACTGTTCTGTTCCACAGATTTCGGGATCGCTGGGATGGATGGTGAGACAAATGTCTGACCTTGAGACGAACATAGTATCCGTGGAAAGAATGAAAGAATACTCGGAACTAGAAACCGAGGTAGGCTGGCCGGACTATTGAAGACTAGTCATACAGTTGCAATTGCATTAAACATCCAACTCAAATTGATTCAATCTAGTTCAAGCAATAGATGTCGATATTCTTACTAAATGATTAGATGTATGTCAGCGTCAATAGACGATATTACGAAATGGTAATTTGGATTTGTAACCAAAATACAGTACAGACTAGACTTAAATATCATCCTCGAATACACAGGCCATTATGACTACACTAACCTCCGTCAGATAGGATAGTGTAGTCATAATGGCCTGGGTTTTCGAGGATGTGTAAAGATAGGCCTATTGTCTTTCGTGGCCTTGGCAAATGCCTCGTTTGTAGTGACTTATTCATTAAAATTTGAAGTTCCGGATTGTTCTCCATTAATTATAATGAAACTTAATTATTAAACTTTAAATGTGAGATGTGTGGTTGTGTGTTTTTGTACGCAGGCTGAAAGGATAATACCAAACAACCGCCCACCTCACAATTGGCCGCAAACCGGGAAATTGGAAATGAGGAATTACAGGACACGGTATAGGGAGGGGCTTGACCTCGTTCTGAAGGGGTTAAGTTGCACCGTGGAGGGAGGACAGAAGGTAATTTAAAGACACATTCACATTTCATTCATGTCGTAGAATACATTGTCGTTTCTATCTTCAATAACATTTGAAAGCAAGAGAAAAACAAACATTTAAAAGTTTAAAGGTCCTTACAGACCAGGTGCCCGTTGCACGACGCTCTTGTAAGGTCAACGCTTTCTATTGTGACGGGAGCCCATTTACAACTATTGTAGCACTACAAGAGCGTCGTGCAACGGGAGGCGAGCGATTTATCGCCGCGACAATCAGTGGCCAAGACTAAAGATTCTATCGAAATTTCGCTTTTGGTGTTCTAGCATATAGATGTTTGGGTTCTATCGCCGCGAAATTTGCTTCCGGTGTCCAAGGACTAACTCCGATTTTCCTCAGTTTTTCTTGTGTTAACGTTGAACTGCTTGATGACAATATCGGTGCACGGTCTTGTTTTACTCCTTGCAGGTTGGCATTGTTGGTAGAACTGGCGCTGGAAAATCGTCCTTCACCTTGGCTCTGTTTCGCATCCTCGAGGCCGCAGGGGGCGAAATCATCATAGACGGCATCAACATCGCCGACATTGGTCTACACGACCTCAGGTCGAGACTCACCATATTACCTCAGGTTGGTTGGACACGGTGGTAAAAGAACGAATAATGGTTGTTTTTAAAGGCATAATATCACAGTTGATAGGCCTGTATAATGGACAAATTAATTTAGATCTGAGACTAATTACGCTTGATTTATCCACCCAAAAGTTGTTATTTACTGATGTACTTAGTCCCCAGTA
>JAUTBV010109354.1:0-14536 GCA_032361325.1 Lepetodrilus fucensis
CACAGACACAGACACAGACACACACACACACACACACACACACACACACACACACACACACACACACACACACACACGGTCATGCATTAAACCTAGCCATAGAAACAGCGAATTTAGATAAAAAGTTTTCATACCATAGCTGTTATCTGAGAGATAATAAAATGTTTACACTGACATCAACAGCTGTTATGTAAACGTGATGATCCCAATAACTATGAACAGATCCACGATAGACTACACAGCCTCACAAGTGGATTGTGGGATTGAGGATCTAGTGAATTCATCGGCCGCAATCTGTTGATAATTATCATCTGCAGCAGCAGCTACACAATACCACCATCACCACCATTTCACTGCAAACAAATACAGTTTTTGTTCTCAACAATTGGCGCCTGACTTTATTATGTCTAGCATTGCTATTAACCTTCTGTCAGCTACATGCACCGATAGATGTCCTATATGGACGTGATAGGTTGATCGGTGTGATTAACCTAGGACGGAAATGGTTAAGACTAACATTTTCCATAATGGAGGTTACCCTTTTTGGTAATACATTATACTGTTTCAGTGATATGTGAAAGTCATAAAGGACATGTAATTTCATACCTTGTATACTTTGTTGTATACACATGAAAGAAACACAGGTTAATTGTGGTTGGCTTTATGCTCAGGCTTGGATTTCTTTACCTAACTTATCAGTGTGGTTAGATTGTTGATTGTAGTAATTATCGCTATGGCTACAGATTGTGTAACCAATTTGTTGTAAGGACTAATTCACGTAATGACATTAGTTTGTTTGTTGCCCAACTTAGATTTGACAAATAGGTATAGGGAAAGTATTTCATTACATGTACATGTATATGGAAAACATTTTGTTGAAATATTATTAGTTTTGTTTGAAATTTGTAGTTTACGATTACAACCATACTATTACATGTATTCATCAGATTCTTACAAATAGAAAAATTTCTACTAATATATTTTTAACATACCTTTATTGAATTATTTTTGTCTATATGCATATTCCAGTATCCGTGAGAATGATCATTATTATGATCGTTAGAGAGCTTGTTTACTGGAATTAAACGTGTCTAAATGGTTCATGAGGTTGAATATGCTATAACCGTTATTTATATATACCCCGTCACTACAACGTGCATTCATTGTCAAATGGCAGACCTCAGATTTGTCCTTTTCAATTGTCAGCACAAAACATGACCTACTGTGTTAAGTGAGCCGTACGTTTCTGCGACACAAAAAGACGTAGTGTACGTTTCCGAGGCACAACAAGTTGTACATTTAATGTTGAGATTGATCTCCAGTGTAAACCTCGCATTAAGAATGAGCCAGAGATTTTTACGATAAGCTAACGAGTAAATTGATTAATCAATGAGCTGAGCGACTGTCCCCATGCCAGGTACTCGTTCGTTTGACAATAGAGCACGACTGAGATATTACTGGTCGTGGACTAAATGCGTTCGTCGCACAATGTCCATCGCGGTTTCCCAGCGCGGATCATTGGCCGTTATGTCCCTGCTCCCTGCTGATTCATTGTCGATTCCCTGTTGTACTTCCTGTCGAGATTCCGATATTCACACTTGGATATTTCCAGTGAACCGTCGCGTATGTCCATAAATTCAGCTCCCTAGGTCCCTTCTTCAATAACGTGTCGTTAACTATGACTATGTCGACGGCTACTTGAAATTAACATCACACACCCATCAGCGGGATCCTGGTCGTTATGTATTGTAATGTTACCTACCTTTCAAATGTACATCTTCACGAGACGTCGTCGACTTCATCTATCATCATTATCATTTGCTCATTTTTCACCATGAAAATCGGTAACCTGATCGGTCATATTTCTCGTAACGTGAGTGTGTTTGAAGTATGTATAATACCTCTTAGAATCTTTTTTGAGGAATGTTTCATTGCTATTCAAACTTTATGAATGTATTCATATTCTAGTCTTGACCTGATCGTGGAATATGAACAGAATTACAGAATGCTGTCAATGTCAAATCGACCTGAAGTGGAGAATGTGTATTTTCCAATTACACGGAATGACGGCTGACAGTGTTATTAAATGCCTACGAGTAGTTATCCATTAACGTGTAACGTGCCTCTCCAGTTATTACAGTGGAGTGGGGTCTGCAGGCTTCAACACGTGTTACACAGACTGAAGGCGATTTATTATGTGATTTCTAGACCACCGTATTGATCAGACCATATTTTGAAAAAAACAAATGCCTCCAGACTTAAATATTTTCCAATATTAACTCTCTCATGCTGGAGGCAACCGTAGATGTTATAAAGAGCTGTGCCTGTGTCTAATCCAGCAGGGAGAGGGTTAAACCAAGGGCTTGTTATAATGTTGTTTGCTGATATCAAATAATGTCTGCGATGCAACAAATCCATTTTTATTATTTATTATTGCAGGGTTAATTCTAGACATCAACACATCTAGATACCGCTTTTTGCACAGATTTAACGTTCAACAGGAATGGTAAACTGCTAGTAGATCACTCATTGCTATAGTTTGGCGTGAAATGCATTGACACCCCTATTTCGTAGATTATCTCAGTAAATACTTCATTCAATGAAAAAACAAAAAAAACATCATTTTCTTTTTTCATTTGCCCTATTAAACAAAAACAAAAATATATAAAATATTGCACCAGTAATACAAAATCTGTTTATATAATGATCACCAACTATTTTGAGTAAGTATTATTTTATGCAGAGGGGCGACGTTCAAAGAAGGAACAGGCAAATAGATTGAATTTGGAGAGTGGGTATGTGAAGAAGAGCATCAGCCTTTTTACACGTTCCTTCTTTCGAACGTCGCCCCTCTGCATAAAATAATACCTACTCAAAATATTTGGTGATTTTATATAAACAGATTTTTTTATTTTGGTAATAGGACAAATGAAATAAGAAAATTATTTTGTTGTTGTTTTTCATTCCATGAAGTATTTACCGAGATAATCTATGAAATGGGGTGTCAATGCATTTCATGCCAAACTATAACAAAACATCTGCCAAACAAATTATGTTCCTAGCTTGCTTCACCAGAAAAAGTAATTTATTGATCTCTCTTTCTATATATTAATATATTGAAACAGCTGTTGCACAGCTTATATATGTGGTATAAATATCACAAATGAGTAGCATTTATTTGTATTCAGAATATTATTGTGTTTACAGTGCAGCCATTGATATTCTTGGCTTGCGTTATTAACTGATGTTGATATTAATTAATGCAGACCAGATTTAGCTGTGAATGGTCCATTAGAATACCATTAGAACACTTTCATAAAATATGAACACCATTAGTACATTTCCAAAAACATTAATGGAATAATAACAAAACTACTTGTTTTGAATGAAGATCAAATGTGGCACCTATACCATTAAAAATAATCTGATTTTAAGTATGTATGGAAGTCATAATGTAACTGATATCATGTATAATGTTCTGCACTTCAAGATATGACAGCGATGTGTTATGACATCTATACCACCTTCAAACATTTAAAACCCATTCTTGTATGGATTATTTACATTTGTTTTCCGAAACATGTATTTATGGAATGACGCTTGTCGAATCATGTCCACAGGTACGTTCTCTCATTAAGTGTTCAGGTAACACAGGTATGCAACCAACAAGTATCGTCCCACCCTAATTTTACCTGTTTACAGCTTAGGGGTAACTTTGATTGACCCCCCTATGGGATGGTTTATAGACTCGGGTTTCAAGATGTTCAAAGCTGACAGAACAAATTATACTGCTTGCAGTGTTGAGGCTATGAGTCAAGCTTAAATTGTCTGTTGTTTAATGGTGTGGATACAGATACTTGTAGTTGATGACCCTCTTACGACACTCTTACTACAGTCTTACGACACTCTGAAGAGAAAGTGTGTGTCGGGACAATTTTAGTGTGTTGGGGAAAGGGTTTTACTCCCTTAGTGTTTCACAATGAATTGGGATTTGTAACTTCTTGGGGTGTGGGGTGGGGTGTGTGTGGGGGTTTTGTGGAGATGGGAGGTGGGGTATGTGACATGATTGTGTGGTTGGGAGGGATTGGCAACAATTTGTGGATATATTCTGCAAGGGAATTAAGATTTTATGTGAACGACAAACCAGGCCATAAGATTGCGAATATTCTTTAAGTATGATTTCATGCTCAAGCTCAAATGTTATATATGATATTTGTGATCAAAACTTAGAGTTGAACATGAAATCATACTCAAGAATGTTTCAACATCTCTGAGCCAGTATTCTAAACAAATTTCGTCGCAAATGGGTGAAAGATTCCTGCAGAGACGTTAAACTCCATATTCACTCACTCACTCACTCTCAAACAAATTAGCATTACGGGTTAGAGAACCATGTTGGGATTAATTTTAGATGACAGAGACTATTATTGTATAAATGTGGTATAATCGTATATAAAATATTGAAATTGTGAGCCTATGTCTGTGTACATGGAATACTGTTATACTGTTATCCTTGGTTTATCAGTATCAGCCCTGTGGCATGGGTCTTACTGTAACACAGTTATTGTGGGTTCTCACCCCATAATAAACAAACACTGTACTATTGATGTAATTAACTGTGGCGGAAATTTTAGCCTTCACTCATGATCAATGCACATCAGGCAACTTTACTTTTGCATGTGATCGACCCCAACGGCAACAAGTATGAATCACACATTTATGTTATTAATATGGCTAAATTTCAATAACATGTGCACCCAAATTGAAATCATTGATTTGTAACGATACATTATGAAGTTCATTCGAAAATCCACTTGTGTGCTTGTTGTATACAAGGTGCTTTCCTGAAGAAAAATGTTCTGTTCAGTTTTGAAAGATGAGAAGTTAATGTTAATATAAGTAGTCGTGCAAATAATAGAAGTATTTCTGCAGTTTATGGTCACCAGTTTTATGACACTTGACTAACAATGGACCTTTGTTGGACGCCTATTTGAGGATAACATTTTCACCTCCATTACTAATTGGGCATCGGAGTGTGACATACTTCTTAACGAAAAAAAATCGTTATTCTTGGGACAAATTGGCCACAGTAAATTAGTCCATTTGTTCAAAGAGGTCATTCTGTTCCATTATGTTGCAGAGGTTCTGTTTAGTGACCTTCAACTTGTAAATCAATTGAAATGATAATGTTTTTTGTGTTTTTTTTAGTTATGGATCACCAAATTGGATTTGTTATCTGTGACTACACGTGTTTGTGAATGAATTTGTTAAATTAATTTATGATATGAAATACATTTTGATATTCAAGGTAAAATAGACCTCAATGTATATTCTAATTTTAGCGTGTTCAACAAACATTTATGTGGGCATATATCAGCTCTGGTAGATTCAGGGGATACACCGTTCCTCTGATACATGCTTGGCCGAGTTTGGATAAAAGTCCCATGTATATATAACAGTGTCTGGTTTCCATGTTAGAATCTGCCCATCGTGATCTATAGAGGTTTACTATACTGTTATAGCAGTGTCTCATTTCTACTCCGTTGTGATCACGGAAGATATCGCAACATGACATCTTTTCCCCACAAAGGACAAACGGAATGAAATTAATTTTCAAGACAACTTTTTTTTTCTTCACCCAAGGATGTTGTACGCATATTATAATTATTTTGAAATGGAACCTAGTTGGTTGAGATGAGGTGTCAGTTAAACTGCTGTATCATCTGACATATGTGATTGACAAGAGAATGTATGTTGTACTTTTACAAGTTGTAGATTTAAAGTATTCAGATCAGTTGACATGAGAATGTCATTTTCAAAATGTTGTACATTTCATTTCGTCATTATGTTTTGAGAAACCTTTACGTTTGTGAATCTGATTGCCATATATCACGTTGAAATTCTGTTTGGTTGGTTGATGAGTTAACCAATGTAAACCAAAGTACCTATTAGCTTTTGGGGAATACAAATACTCAGGATTGTTTAGATTTATGGGGATGATTCATTGGTCCTTGAATGTATCCTGAATAAATTGTTATTTTATATCAGGTTGTATTTACTAGTAAAATTAACCAGTATTTTATATTTTTTTGGTGGAATATTTTTGGAGTGGAGAATTTTCAATACGAATTGAATTAGTTCACTACAATTGCCAATATTTAATGTAGCCACACAATGTTTTCACAACAGACCCGCCAGTCGAGAAATTCCTGAAGTGTTGAGATTCCTAGCTGGTAGAACGGTCTCCAGAGATGTGTGGCCTAGGTGAAAACATTACCTCCTATCACCTGGCTGAAAGTGGAACTCTTCAGTTTAGGAGATAGCATCGGGAGAATGGCAAGGTGTAGGAGTCAAGTGTCTCACACCCTGTGATCACATGTAACTTGTCTCCTCGCCTCGGAATGCGATACCCTTAGGTGTCTCTGATACTGTGTGCTTGTAAGGACCCCATTATTAAGTATGATTTATGGAAAAAGCTCTTTATCAATTGCTATGACCAAAAACATACACCGATAAGCCAACATACATCTGTGTGATTATACTTATATGCTGCTGACATGTAATATGTGATTGTGGTTGATTCAGAATATATATATATATATTTTTAAGCCATGTTCATGTTGAAGGCTAATGTGAATATAATTAAATCACCAGGCTAAATGTTAAACTTAAAGAGATGAACAGAACATGGAGTGTGGGTACTATCAGACTATAGAGTAGCTTTACCGGAGTCTGTTACTATATTGTCCATATATTGTTCATATATAATATTAATAATATAAATAAAAGTGCTGCTTTGTATAATGCAAATATTATTATTATTATCAGTGTATAACACTCCAGCAATTTCACTGTCAGACATGAGGACTGGTAAATCTGAGAAATTACCCGTCCTTATACATGTTGGCCAGTGGTCGATGATATACATCTTGAAAAACAAACAAAAAGTAACAAGACATGCAGGCGTGCAAGGATAAAACATTACCCACCCTTGCTGAAAATAACCCATCGTGGGTGTGCGGACGGCTCTATTTCGCTTATTTTTTATTGTTATTGATATTGTTATAGTTATTATTATTACTATTATTATTATTATTATTATTATTATTATTATTATTATTATTATTATTATTATTATTATTACTGTTATTAATTAATATATAAAAGGAGCTATATCTTTGCAAAATTCCATATTTGTGTGCACCAAATGCTCACCACAAAACCAACTGAAATAGATTATTTATTCTGGCAATAACTATTTTAAAATGCACTTTTCACACGTTTTGTGATTACATGTTGTTGCAAGTTATACAGCTCTGCATATCATGTTTTGCATATCAACAATAGCATCAGTGTAAACATAAACAGAATAAATATTAGCGCTGCTTTATCAATCTCGTGTCATTTTGGAGACCATTTTCGTCACTGTTCAAGGTGTACTACCAGGTTGTTTCTTTCTTTATTGAACAATAATACATGAATTTCTAATGAGTATTGTTATTCTAATACACACATTTCGTATTATCATGATTAATGGAAATTCACAATGGGGTGGAGTTTACAGACTGTGTGACATGCAACCATGTGCAGTCTTGTTGTATTTTAAAAACTAGGCTATTCTGTTCATGTCTATTTATTTCTATGTTTGTAGTATGACTCATGTGTGAATTTGAATCACTTCCCCCAGGGGTGATGTGGGGTGGAGGTTTGGGAATATCCCCTGGGTGGTATCAAATAGAGGAGGGAGGAATGTCACTATCACTTGTAAAGTAATCACTCTTAATTTATCTCTACAAACTGTAGCATATTACGGGGTTTCATTATCAAGGCTGACATTTTAAGCACATCACAGCAAGTTACATGAACATTTGGCATTAAACCACAAACTTCCTCTCCAAGTTGTAACGTTTAAGTACGGCCGCTCACATGGCACTGTTGTCCCTTGATGCCAACAAACTATCTCGAATGTTTCCAAATCCCTGATTTACTCCGACAAAGTTTAGTCAGGTTAAACCGTTGTAAACACTTCCCTGGCGTTCATCTTTATGTACCGACATTGGGAAGCTTCCTGAGACGCTAGACTATAAATACGCCGACAGGATTCGGGATTCCAGCAATGTGTGTGTTACAATGTGTGTGTTACAATGTTTGTCAGATAGGCTGCTGTTGCGTACCATTTCAAGAATCCTTCATTCAAGCACCAAAGTAAAAGAAACTGTATACAAGGAGGATCACTGTATCTACATAGACACAATGAGAACTATTTATATTTTTTTGGTACTCTAGAGTGCTCATTTTGTGCTCATTCAGTGATTGTTTGATTTAGTTTGTTTTCATTTATATAGATGAAAGATTTCCGTTGCAATGATAAGCGACAAATTGGTCAAATTTCTTTAGTCTGTATGGTCTCTAATTTGCAATCTATACAATTTTCTACCGTCTAGGTTAATCAAAATGACTTCTCTTTAGGGCATCTCCAGTTGTCATCAAGAGATGTGTCTGGAGCCATGTCTGGAATTAAATAGATTCTAGGTCGACCTCTAGACTTATTTAAATGCTGATAGTGATTGAGCTTCTTGTCATTGATTACTGTGACTTGTCATTTATTACTATGACTTGTCTGATTACTGTAACTTGTCATTGATTACCATGACTTGTCTGATTACTTTGACTTGTAATTCATTACTATGACTTGTCTGATTACTGTAACTTGTCATTCATTAATATGACTTGTATGATTACTGCAACTTGTCATTGATTACCATGACGTGTCTGATTACTGTAACTTGTCGGATTACTGTAACTTGTCATTAAGTGCTGTGACTTGTCATTCATTACTATGACTTGTCTGATTACTTTGACTTGTAATTCATTACTATGACTTGTCTGATTACTGCAACTTGTCATTCATTACTATGACTTGTATGATTACTGCAACTTGTCATTGATTAATGTAACTTGTCTGATTACTGTGACTTGTCGGATTACTATAACTTGTCATTTGATTACCATGACTTGTCTGATTATTGAAACTTATTATTCACTACTTTGACTTGCCATTTGGTACAGTGACTTGTCTGATTACTGCAACTTGTCATTGATTACTGACTTGTCCTTGATTACTGCTGTAACATTTTGGACTATGATGGACTACAAAATGTATTATCTCACAAGTATTATCTCACAAGTAAATGCTGATAAAAGATACATGAATCAGAGAAGTATCTATAGAATAAACTGAATATTAAAAAATCAAATAAATACATATTCAGGAATAAAAATGCAAAAATCATAAAAATATGCGGTATAAATCTTGTAGAAGCAGAAACAATAAATATATTATTACAAATAATCACCTGAAGATAAATAGTATTCATGTCAATTCATTGCTTGCCTGAGATCTTGATGAAGTAAATGCGGACTCGGTCACTTGTATTAAACAATATTAAAGGAAATACAGTATAGCATTTCGCAGTACTCCGAAACTGCACTTCAGGTGTAAATATAAGTTCGCTATTGCTTGCATGAAGAAATAAAGGAAAGGGGAGTGGCCGTGGGTTATCTGGAGTCTATATCTCTAGGTTTATACCCCACCATATTCAGGCCTCCACAATAGATCTCCACGTCTAGTGGAGGTTTGAACTCGTGCCACAATGGCCGTCAATACAAACACGTTAATAATACTACGTTCATGTTCCTCGCCATGCATTTCTAACTTGAGGTAGGTTTTTTTCTCCATTGCTGACTAACAACTGAGTTTGTCAAAGCATGTATTGTCGATCCTGTTTAAAATTCGTAGAAGTATGCGGACTATTTTGTTCACATTCTGGGTGTTGATATAGAGTACGGTGTAATAAGGGGGTAAAATCGAGATAGCCGTCTCGTTGTATTGTTCGCGGTGTTAACAAGATTATGGCGTAAGTCCTCGTCGATAATCTAAACTACGCTGTAGTATTCAAACACGGCAAAGGTAGATAAGGACAAGTTAAACAAATAATTTACGATTTTAGAACTTAATTTAAAATCGTAAATTATTTGTATTTATTAAAGATGTCAACTCTTTTAAAATAACTTGTAATATCTTTAATTTCTTAATTTAAAATAATGAATTATTTATTTATTTATTTTAGATTCCAACAAATGTATCAACTTGTGCATGCTGTGGACACAAGTATTATGAAATTAGGGCCTGACAGACGGAATTGGTAATACATGCTCAAATGTTTTAGTTATTAAATTACCAATGTTTGTATTTTAGACTGACCCGTGGTAATATACATGTCCATAAGGCTTAACTCTTTGTTTTCAGCTACAACAATTTATTGCATTTTGTCTGTAAACACACAGACCACTGGATTAACACTAATCTCTAAATTTAATCAGAAATGTACAGGAACACACGATTGAATTTCAATCTTTACATGTAACTGAAATTTATTCGCATTACGTGTTTTTCGCAGGGAAATATATTATATTGTGTCAACAGTATATCAGTTCCTAGTTGACAGTTATTTAAGCTTATTATCACTTGGGGCAACCGGAGATGTCCTAGGAAATAGTGAAGCAGGTTAATAGTGGCTTAATCGAGTAACTATTAAACCCGGAGGTTCACGTTTTTTTTATGTTGTCTGTAGTCTGGGATTTTGTCCGGTGCTGAGATCCTCTTCCACACAATGATCGTTGGCGCCACCAGAGTTGTAGTTCGTTCTATAGGGAGTTACTACTCTTGTAGTGCTATATGAGCGGTCGGTGGAACAATTCTCTGGTAGATCTGTCGGCGGAACTCAGGTATGTGTTTTTCATCATGGATAACTGCAAGGTTCTACAGTCGACATTATTAGTTCCTATTGCATCAGTCATGGATATTGCTAAAAGACATAGTTGTTGAAGGTTTTCATCACACTATTAGGAGAGGAATAACTGAAAAAATATGTTTAAAAATGTGGCGAACACTATTAACCTTCTCCATGCTGGAGGCAACAGGAGATGCCCTAAAGGGCAGTGTCTACTGTGTGTCTAATCCAGCAAGGAGAGGGTTAAAGCATGCAAAAACATGCTCAAGCACCATTTGAACCTTTATTAGGCTGGAGACAACTGTAGTTGCCCAATATGGCAATGCTTAAAGTTAATCTAATGTCAGAGAAAAGGTTAAACTATATGAACTCCCATTCTTTACCAAACATAGGTGAAAAATTGTTGCAACTGGTGCTGAGCACCATTTTCTTCATTCATTCATTCTCCACTGTAAATCTCTACTTCCTTTTACTTGTGTGTTTTCAATTATCTGTAATTGGCTGTAATACATGTAAAATGTCAAAACACAGCGCTACAATTCCTACATCGGCCTATAGTTATCCATATTCCGGGGCAAATCTGTCCATAGGAAAAACAGCTGCTTGCTGGGACTTCATTTCTCATTGGGGGTCTGACTTAAAACAGCTGAGTGAGAAAACTGATACCAAAACTTCTGGAAAATACCTATGCAGATTGTTCAATGTTCTTTGAACTTCAGATAACTGTTTTCGAAAAGATGATTTTATAGTCTGTTTATAATGAGAAGCAAGGAAATTAACAGCTCAATACCCTTCCATCCAACTCTGACCCACAAATCCAATCTACAACCCACTACCCCACCCACAAACTGTTACCCCCACCTACCACAAACCCCTACCCTTCACCCACAAACAACCTACCATCCCACCCCACAAACAACCTACCATCCCACCCCACAAACAACCTACCATCCATCCCCACAAACTGCTACCCCCACCCACCACAAACCCACACCCTCCACCCACAAACAAGATACCACCCGTCCCTACACCTTCTACTTTCATCTCTCTTCAATGCAACGCTTTCTCTTTAAATGCCTCTCAGAAGCTAGTGCTTTCAAGCCAGCTATCTACTTTATGCATTGGCTGTATACACTATATCCTAATAGGCCAACAAAGACATTTCCCCTGCCGTTAAAAAAACGGCCAGATGTTGTCTGGCACTATTAAAAGACTTCCTGGTTTCAGCCAGGGCCACACAGTGCTGATTTCCACAGCTTTCGTTTCTCTGGGGAGCAAAATGCGAACGTTTGTAGATCTTATATATACAAGTAGATTCGTTGGGAGTTTGTGATTTGAGTGAAATATGAAAACATGGTATCGTAAGTAGAGCTCTTATTTGTCTCTATATGATGTGGGGTGTTGTTTTTGTGTGCATTTATTGATGAGCAGAGATAGACCCATATGGCTCAACTCTCTTCATATCTGTTGACATGGCTAATTTGCTCCTGGATAGTCAATAATTGAATGGTAATTTGAATGTTTGTATTAAGTAACAACAATGGATTTGACAATCCCATGACCAAATTTGTTCAAGTTTGTTCAATTTTTTTAATTTAAGTTTGGTGACCAGACAGAATGGAATAGAACATTAAATTTATTCTTGAAGATCACACACAATGATTCAGAGAAAAGAAGATATAATATAACAATCTAATGTACATAATGGACCATGACCTAATGAACTATGGCCAATTGAACAGTGACTAATGAATCATGAACTGTTCATGTGTTTTTGTTCAAATGTCGTCACCATTTGTAAACTATTCTTCTGACATCATCAGGTTATTAATGAAACTGAAACTTCTATGACCTTAATACAGGACATGCCTATAGTGTATATATGCTTTTGCTGATATTGTATCTACTTTGTTGTATGTGGCCTCAATGCTTTGTCCATGTTTTTCTATGTTGTATGTGGCCTGGGGTGAAAAGAGACCCACTCTGATCTTCAAAGCAGAGACCACACTGTGTTTAATGTCATAATATCTGATTGTGGAACATCGGCCAACTGGGACGGATAGTTATGATTTCATACGCGTGTTACCTTTCATTATTTTTAGTACATAGTGGAATTTGGTGGAAGAGAATGTTGTCAGATCAATTACTTTATGTCATAATATTATTGCTTGAGTTTATTATGTTGAAATTATGCTTAAATAATTAAATATCCTATTATTACACGCATATATTATTTTTAAGAGTGTATAAAAGATACAACTACATATTAAAAATATTCTGTTTTATCAATATTTTTATTTTTAAAGTAGCTGAAATTTATGACATTCCGATACAATGACGAAGATTCGGTTGAAGATTTAATTTCCATTGATGTCTCTTAATTAAGTTGATCACAGGAATGTCTTTACATGTTAACAATGGCACTTCATCACATTGTTACGTAATCTGCAATATAATCCTCATTAAATTGCACTATCCATTGCAGTGTCTAGGATGATGCCACCATCTTTGAAAAGAGCATTAGACATTGATAACAACGAAACTCCCATGGGTAGAGAGTGAGTTACTCTTTTGTCATACTGGCTTTAAATCCTCTGTGCAAACTGGCATTTAATTGGTCAGGATTCTTTTTTAAAGGTGCATTGCTCCACATTCTCTTCAGATATCACAGGAGTTTTATGACTTTGAAAGTTCTTTGATGGAGATCTTGATTGAGTCACTGTGACTCCTATCTGAGGTCACGGTTTGTAATTGTGACTCCCTATTTGAGGTCACGGTTTGTTTCTGTCTGGGTGGTTAAATGTTTATGCTGTCAGGAATGCGAGACCGTCTGCCTTCTGTGATGGAAGAAAATACTGCAATGTTGGGACAGGAAATGTTTTTAAAACAGACTTGTGTAGACACTGTTCAAGATTTACTGACATCTTGATAGAGAATTGATAAGGAGTTTACTGTGAGATTAAGTAAATAGTTCATTATTTAAGGACTAAACAAGCATCAGGAAAACTTGTATGTTGCAATGTGCTGTTGTAATTGTTGATACGGATAACAAAATTAATTTGATGTCCCCCCCACTCCCCAAAGCTAACCTTGAAAGAAAGAACTTATATTGTAGTATTGAATGAACCTCATGCTTATTATCCAAACTATTCAATTAATAAATAATTGGTAGACCAAATTGTATTGAGAATTATCTCCATTGTATTTCTTATCAATAATATTACACAAAGGTAACAGATGATGAATTTGTTGATGCTGAATTTTGATGAAAGACTCAAGTGCTTGTATACATAATGGTAGTTCAAAATACATACAAATAATCAATACCTTTGCTATACGTTTCTTCATTAATGTCCTTCCTTTATATTTGTGTGTATTTTAAAGTAATGCTTTGACAGCTTTGTATTTATAGTTTACCATAAAACCATTATTAAATGTCGACACAAAATTGTGTTATTAGACCAACATTACCTCAGGTCATAGGTAAAGATGATACAAACATGTTTACCAGAACATGCAAGTCAAAACACATGTAATTAATAATCTGTAGGTGAATCACAATTGCCTTTAATCAGTACAGGGATCTAAGTTGTCGACATACATTGTCAGTAGTTGGGTTAGTTTTGTTCCCAGACACATTTTATTTTATTTAATTTTTTTTGAATAAGGGTTTAAAGTCGCTTTCTAGAATCTTTCACTAATATCACGACTTGTCAGTTTAGGGCAGGAGGAAACCCGCAACA